>CAJNOI010000017.1:138684-174561 GCA_905250115.1 Adineta steineri | reverse complement strand
ATGTGTGGGACCAATCTTTTTAGGTCCCGGTCCCGGTCATCTCTAATATCGTCCTAGAGACAGTTAATCCAAAACTATTCAGTGAATTTCTAAAATAATTTTTCAATATTCGTTTTCAAATTTGTTTAGTGAACGATTAGCACTTTTTTGTTTCATTTTTCTTGAATAAGGTTAACATAGTAAAGGTCATTATATAGCCTCAGATTCAAGTGATGGTCCCGCAAATGTCTACGCCGGACCCTAGTGATGATCATATTTCTCAATTCAATCTTCTCCACTTTTTCACATCTAGAATCTTGACATAATCTTTCGCGAATAATAGTATTTATATTTGATTAACTGTTGATACGCAATCTTTTTATAGGCAGATGAATATAATACTGTCATTTTTCAATGACATGAGATAGAAATAGAAGGACATAAGTAAGAAAGATATCATCTGTCTTAAATTAATATATACGATTAGGATTTAAATATAGATGATGAATATTGTTTTTTTTTGTAGTTTCGGGATCGACATGAACAAGTACAACATGATCTTGAACAAGCCAATAAAGATCGTGACGCTTTGACTACTAAACTTAAACATGCTCATGATCGTTCGTGATCTATTTTATTATTATTTTTGTTTATTTCATATTTTGATATTTATTTAGAATTACATGAATCAGAACGGCAAGTAAAAGAATTACGTAAAAAAGTTGAAGAAGAACGTGCTATGAAACAATCTGTAATTATTTTTCGAAGTTTTTGAAC
Organism: Adineta steineri; assembly: GCA_905250115.1. Taxonomy (NCBI): domain Eukaryota; kingdom Metazoa; phylum Rotifera; class Eurotatoria; order Adinetida; family Adinetidae; genus Adineta; species Adineta steineri. The sequence goes on along the minus strand of CAJNOI010000017.1, from coordinate 173,805 downwards.
AAAAATATTTAAAATTAAATATCTATTTAGTTGGTTGAAAAATTACTCCAAGTTGCAACAAATCCATTAGTTAAAAAACCATTCCTTTCTCAAACAGCAGGTGGTAGTAATCGTCGACTCGATCGTAATGAACGTAATGCTGTACGACGTCTTGAACAAGAATTAGAAGTGGTATGATTCAAATTCAAATTCTATATATACATACATACATGTAAATTTATATAGGAACGTTCGAAATATAAAAATTTACAAAATGAAAAAGACGAAGATGTATCAGCATTAACTGAAGATATCAATAAATTAAAACGTGAATTAGATTCACGACAAGAAGATATTGAGAGATTGAAACAACAACTTGACTCACGCAGTTCAATTGATAATATCTCTACGATTACCGAAGAAACAGACGAAGATACAAAAGGTTATTTTGATTAATTAAAATTGATGAAAAAAAAAACGATTTATTTTTATAAATTATTTAGAAAGTTGGGTACAAATTCCAAAAAAAAGTAATATTCAAAAGAATGGATGGAAAAAACAACTTGCAGTTATGACAAAAAATAAATTACTTTTATTCAATTCGGAAAGAGATCAACAAGCTGCACTATCAATTGATATCGAGTAAATAATACTATTTGTAACAGATCAAAATTCGCGAGGAAAGACGTCATAATTCAGTTAAGATATAATGTCATCTATAAATAGGATAGGAAATATGACTGCTGAGAGAACCACCCGTGATGTTAATCACCGTTTTGGCTAATATTATGTCCATAAGTAGATTTATAACAGTAGGTCTTGGAAGTTGAATTATGACCATTTAACTCAATTCGTCATATTCTCTTATACAAAGATTTATGTTCTATATTTTTTATTCTAGTAAATTATATCATGTTCGTGCTGTAAATCAAGGTAAAATTATCATCGAATGAAAAGCAATATTTTTACTTCTATTTCTATATCTAGGCGATGTAATTCATGCTAATCCAAATGAAATCCCAAAAATATTTCAAATTATTTATGATAGTCAACTTCATACACTACCAAATTTAGTTTCTGCTACAGGAATACATTCTCTGGTATATTTAAATATATTAATCTTATTAATGAAATATATGTTTTTTTGTTTAGGAACAAGATCATCCTAATGGAGAATTTATTGAATATAAAGGTCATCATTTTGTTTTTGTCACCTATCGTATGAGAACTGAATGTGAAGTGTGTAATCATCCATGTTATCATTTACTATCTCCTCCACCATGTCTTCAATGTACACGATGTCGAGTTCGTTGTCATAAACAACATTATGATGATGGAGAATTTATTCCACCATGTCGAGGTAATAATACTAAAAAAACGAATAATAACATTAATGATTTATATTTTAGTTTATGATACATTAACTGTCAAAGAATTATTAGTTATGTGTCCTAGTGATAAAGAACAAAGACATTGGATTGCTAAATTAAGTAAAAAAATACCACGTCCTGCATTTGATTCAACTAGGTATAAAAACAATTATAATTTCATATTATTTAGTCGATAGTACCTAGCGAAAATATTCCTTCATACATATAAGTACAAATTTTATCAATAGATCTTGAAACGCTATCAACATTAGAATAATCGTCAAAATCTATAATTAAATAGGCAATCATGCGTTTTAAGAATTTAAGTTATCAGTAGATAATAACAGCTAATGTCAAGTCGTCTCTATTAGATCGAGTAGGGTACTCGAAAAGACAAGAAGCGAGTCCGATGTTTTGATTAAATCTATATTTAATTCATTGATTCAACAAACAAAGATAAATTTTCTTCGCTGTCAGAATCAATTAGATTTAAGAACTCATTACTGTCAAAATAATTTCTTCATTTAAAACGTTGTTATTACCATTTTTAAGAAAAAGCAAAAGATATCCTCTTTTGCAAAAATCAGCGACCATATCTCCTCGAATTCGTGAATATCAGTGAGTGTGTGTATTTATCATTTCACATGATAACATTTTTTACGTATATCTTCAGTTCTACTGATGATGATCCGTGGTATTAATAATTCGACGTATGTTTTGCTCATTCTTCTGTTCTCAATAAATTTAAGATGCTAATAATTGCTCTATTTATCATGCTTTTCATTTAAGTTTTTTGAATTCGAAAAAAATAAAATTATTAATTTAGATCACGTACGACATCAATTCATTCACCTACTCCAAGTGTTAATTCATCTACTTCAAATCTATTTTCTAATATTTCTGGTCAATCATCAAAAGACAAATCATCTACACTTCCACCTCGTGCTAAATGAACAAAATGTTTTTTTTTTATTTATAGTATTTTCTTATCCGGTCCTTTTCATTGTACAGATTTTCATTAAAATCATATGCATATGTGTGAATGTGTTTAATTCTTTCTTATTTCTTCTTCTTATTTGGTGCTATATGCTTTTTTTTCTTTTGTACTATTTTTCTATAATAATTTCGTTTGAAAACAGAACGAAATAGTTTTTGTATGTTCGTTGCCATTTATTTCCTTTTTATTATAAGACGAATATATTATATTTCGCCATAATGTCTTTTTTTTGTTCGTTGTGTACGCTATTGTACGACGAAAAACCTTGTGTGTGTATTAGTCGAAGGATATAAAAATAAATGAAAAAATTTAGAAATTTATTTAAATTGTTTAGGGCTAAAAAAGAATTAAGATTAGAAAGTAATTAATTCTTTTTCGATGTTATAGAGATGGTTTAAAATGCTAAATTGATTTTCTCGATACTAGTTGTAGTTAATAGCACACGAAATTGTTTCCCAGTAATATTATATATTTGTTTTTAACGAAAGATGTAAGACAACTGATACTATTCTTTAATAATAAATCAACAGAAAAAGTTTTATATTACTTTTTTTTTCTTTTCTTCTAATCATAAATAGATTTGCGTGATTATAAAAACGATATAAGGATATATATATATATGATTATATTAATCTAGAAAACAAAAACAGAAGACGCCTACATCTCTCTATATTTAAACATGAAATGCTGCGAATGATAATTTACGTCTTAAAATTTCACCTAATTTATTAAGCGGAAAAGGATTTTTCTTCTTAAGAGGAAAAGTAAATTACTACAGATTTATCTGAAATAAACGACGGAATTATACATTGTTTACACATGATGTCACAAATCTATTTCCTAGTTCTACTTTCACATTTTCTAAATAACCCAATAAATTACAATGCGTCAGATGAATTATTTACCAAGGCCGATTGCAAAATAACCTAGACATATTTTTTTGTTATCAAGTATGCTATTGAATACTTATAAGTTGCCAGTTTATTTTTAAAACTAATATTAGATGACTTATATCTGATTTTTATTCATTATTTGTTATTGAAGGTAAGTACAGAAAATGTGACATATATATACATAAGTACACACATATAATATTATTGATTTTAATCGTATATGTCCTCGCAACACTATATATTATAGATATATATAGTGTTCTTTTTCATCCTAATTGAATCACTTTTTGTATATAGACACTATTTGTAGCATCTCTAATCCTTTTTTCACACTTAACAAATGTGAGAAAGTGGTCCCTATGCTTAAGGGCTTTCTTTCTTCGTGTCATTTTATCATTATAGTAGGAGAAAAAAAGAATAAGTCATAACTATTTAAAACATCTGTTGTCTGTCTGATTTTTACTACTATCAAGTCAAATGTACTAGTCATCAAAACCATATGTGTCATAGAATGACTTATTCATCAAAAGAAAAAAGAGAGAGGAAATTAAGCTATAATTCAATTACTTCTTCTCTTTTTTGTTATTTCGAATAGAATATGACTAACTTAAATATACATATTTCTTTTGCAAAACAAATATTTGATAATATACATTTTCATTTTTTTCTTGTTATTTTAAACATTATACTAAAATATGTATATGTATCTGTAGTAATTATTCGTTTACTTTTATGGTCATCATTTTACATCTGTTTGTCTTTACCTTATAGAAAAAATAGGGTCATGTAACGAATGGACTAACTATTCTTTTTCTCATGTCTGAGAGAGACTACGCAATAAATTCTTGTCATATGATTATCATCATTATCATCAGAATATACTTTGTCAAATGCGTAATATTATACATGATCGTTACTGATCAACTGATATATAAACAATCAACCACGTGTTTATATGTCTCTCAATTTATCTTTTTTTCTCATGTGCACCACAAGAGATATATCGACAAAATTCCAGCGAATAGTCTTATGACGCCGAGCAATAGCAAATCGTTGAGCGGGCATCATTTTGCCCGGGTAAAAAGAAGAAAAAAAGAACGAGAAGAGAAAGAAAAAAAAAAGAAGAACAGAGTACATCACGACTGACGCCGATATATAAATGGCAAGCGCACTGTTCTATTTAGCTTTTATTTCTATCGTGCGCGCGCACGGCGACTAACGAAAGTGTGTGTGTGTTGTTGTGAGTGAGTGAAAGAAAAAAAAAAAGAAGATCGTCCATCAGTTAACAAATATTTGATGGGACTAAATTTATACAATACGAAAACTTCATTCATTTGTTATTCAAAGTAATTTAATAAAAGAACTAGAAAAATGGACGCCATGTTCACATTCGTAAGTTATATTTTATTTTACTTTTATCATGAGAGACAGAAAGAGATTAGTAAGCTGTCATAAAACAATCACAATGGTCAGCTATAAGCTTTTCGATCCATATGAACTTTGAAGGATCAGACTGGATTGCATACGTATATATATATATATTTGTATTTTAGAGTGAAGAAGAATTGAATGCTATTGCTGTTCATTCACATGACGATTCATCGAATAGTAGTCCGTCAACATCAACAATGTTGACACCAACAGCAATTGAAAATGTAGGACGAACACAAATAAAACGGCCAACATCATTAAATGTATCAAAAACAGCAGGTAGATTAGAAAAGAAAAAAATAAATTTAATGGACTTTTTTTTCATGTTTATTATTATTTAGACCTTGTTTTACGTGATTCAACAAATGCCGGATGTAAATCGGAAGGTTCGCCAATAAATAGCGTGCAAAAAAGACAACACAAAAAGAAAAAACGTCGAACAGCTAATTCATATTCAGATATATCATTCAATGATAAATATAAATTAACTGAAGAATTACTTGGAACCGGTGCACACGGGTAAGAAATTATTTTAAGAAACAAAATTAATATTCTTCTCCTTTTATTTCGATTTAATAGAGTTGTCAAAACGTGTCGCGATCGAGTAACAAAACAAGAATATGCCGTTAAGGTATGTTGAAAATTTCTATCTTTATTAGATTTATGTATTTTTATCTATATAGAACACAAGGGTATACATTTTAGTTTACAGAATAGTATAGGAACAGAACGAGCGACCCCGGACATAAATCTGTAGTGACATGGAAGAGAAAGGAAAAAAAATAATAATTCTTTCTCTAGAGGAGAAGAAGAAGAAGAAGAAAAGGCAATATTGACAGCTAAAAGAAAATATTTGAAGAATCAATGAATAAATATCTGTGAATATATATTAATTTTTGTTTTCCATTTAGATAATTAGTAAAGCTCGTCATCCAAATCGAACACGTGTATTTAAAGAAATTGATATCTATTACCATTGTCGTGGTTGTGAAAATATTCTAAGCATTATTGATTTTCTTGAGGATGATGATTATTTTTATCTTGTCTTTCAAAAAAATGGAAGGCGGTAAGTTTTCTTCCTTATCTTAATTAATAAACAAAAGAAGAAGAAAAAAAATGTTCTTATCAATTTTTTTTTGTTTCATATATTTTTAGGGCCATTACTCAATCATATAATGAAACGTGGTCGGTTGACTGAACGTGAAGCTAGTTTAATCGTACGAGATATTGCTAATGGTCTTAATTTTCTTCATTCAAAGGGCATGTCTCATAGGTTTGTATATCAATAATAAATATATATTTTTTATGATATGTTAATATATGACTTTTTTTCTTCTTCTTCTCTTGTTCAGAGATTTGAAACCGGAAAATATCTTAGTCGAACGTGCCGATAGTTTAATACCAATAAAATTATGTGATTTTGATTTGGGCTCAGCTATTCGCCTTAATAGTAATAAAACAACCCCAATAACAACACCGGAATTATCAACACCAGTTGGTTCTGTTGAATTTATGGCACCTGAAGTTGTTGATGCATGGAGAAGTCTTGAAGGTTCATTACAAATGTATGATAAACGTTGTGATTTGTGGTCACTTGGTGTTATTATTTATATAATGTTATCTGGTTATCCACCATTTTATGGTACATGTGGACATACATGCGGTTGGACAAAAGGTGAAGAATGTGAACAATGTCAAAGTCTATTATTTGAACGTATTCAAGATGGAGAATTTGATTTTCCTGATAAAGATTGGCAATATATATCTGATGGTGCAAAAGATTTAATCAAACATTTATTAGTTCGTGATGCTTCTTTACGTTTAACGGCTGCTGAAGTTCTTGAACATTGTTGGGTTAAAAATAGTCATGAATTAAATGAACGACCTTTAAATACACCAGAACTTTTACAACGGTAAGAATAAAAATTATTCTCATTATTATTACTATTATTGTTTATTTTTAGTCATGATAGTATTCGTCGTTTAGAATCTTTTACAAAAGATGTATTAAGTATAACAAAAATGATTGATGAACGTGAACGTATGGTGTTTCATCGATCTCGTAGTATTGATAGTATACATGATAGAAGTCGACGAACATCATATGATCCTCATCCTCATCTTCATTATCAAAATAATAATAGTGATGACGATTATGCTGATGATGATGATGATTTCAATGAATCAGATTCAAGTGTTACAAGAATATTAAAACGACGTGTAAGAAAGACAAAAAAAACAAAAAAATAACAATCAATCAAATAATGATCATGATGATAATCAAAATTTTGACAGTTTACGACGAAGATTATCAAGGTAAATAGAGTGAATGATTTATTTTTCATATCTATAAATTACTTATGAGAAAATATTTAACTTTAAAAGAAAAATCTATAAATAATGTAGTGATAATTTCTTAGAGAATTTTTAATGGAAGTTAAAAATAGAAAAAAATAAATAAATATCCTTTTCTTTTTCCTTTTAGTGCTACGATGACGTCGGGTGATGAAGATGATTATTTAGCCTGTAGTTTTAAAACAGTTATACATTGTCCTACAAAATCATCAGCAGTAGTCAAGCAACAACAACCAATACTACCACCACCACCCCCACATTTTTATTTGGCTTCAAATGACAATCCATCTCAAACAAGCACACCATCGGAAATATTAGCACTTACACCATCACCATTAATTCCAGTTTCACCAGTCCCGCTACCTGTTCTTGTGCTTCCATCACCACCTGTTAATTTACCAATACATCATCGAGCTCATACCGAAACTGATCTTCATTTTTACAATCAACAACCTTATATTTATCCTGTTCGTTTGTATCCATCTCCCGGATTTATTTATCCAAGTCAAAGTACTCCACCTGCAAATTTTGTCTATGGTCCACCATTACCTCCATTTGTCATGCATCCAATCCCTGCTCACCAACAAGTTCGAAGTTCATCAGCTGATTGTCGTCGTACGGCAAACAATGGTAATGAACATCGTGTTATACATCCTGAACGAGTTTGGTAGGAATAGAAAAAAAAAATCTTTTGTCAAAGTGTCTTTTGTTTATTTGTTTTACTTTTATATACTTTTTTCCTTTTGCCCTATACTAAAAGAACTCTTTTTTTTGTTATATATACCTATATATATATATAACAAAACATTATATATCTTGAGTAGGGTAGGTTATTTATCTTACCCAGTGATTATTTTTCCTCTCCTTCTTTTCTTTTCCGTTCTACGCATTATTTCGATCTGACTTTCAGTATTGTTATTATTCTACTTCATGTTTTTTCTTTCTCTTTTTCATTTTGTGAACATCAGGGTAGTCGTGATGCGTTTTACGCAGTTAAGAGGTTGGGTTGTACACTTGAAAAACGGAGGTGAATTATTGTAAATTTTGAGCCGTTAAGTCTCAAATTCAAACCATTTCTTCGATGTGTCTCTCATTCATTCTGTCATGCGCACTCCGACAATATATATTTGTTATAGTCTTGTTCCATATCTATTGTATATATTTCAAACATTTCTTTGTTCGTTGCCATTTTTGTGCCATTTCTTGTTCTTCCTCAAAGCATCAAAATGTAGTTAGGCAGCGTTGATATGATATTTTCATTATGTATATATCTATATATATGTATCTGGATTTTTGCGAAGCATCACACATTCATATAACTTGTGAATATATACTCCTTTCTTTTTTGTTTTCACCTATACCGGTCTTTTGATCTTCTTTTGTTATAAACTTGTATTGATGTTTCTTCGTTCTTTTTTCTCTTTGTTTCTCTCTTTCTCTCTCTCTCTCTTGTGTCTGGGATGAAATTCAAACAAACAGACATGTTTTGTGCGTAATGATGACCAAAGGCCATGTGCGGCACTACGTGTAATTTGTTGTCACTTTGTCTTTTTTTTCTCTTTTTTTTTTTGTCTTCTTTACGCCTCTATTCTTTTTTTTTGTACGTAGACTATTCGAGTTATTTGATGTATAACATACGAGATGTCTTGAATAAGAGAAAAGAATTTATTGTAGTGAGACAGATGAGTATATGGGATTATTATTATTATTATTATTTAGTATAAGTTAAGATTTAAGAAAAAAATAAAGAAAGAAATATAGGATCAACCAAAAAAAAAAACAACTTTTCTCTAATGGGCGTTTTTTTTATTATTCACAAGAAATCGTATTGTCGGAAGATTGATATCATGTGCTTACCTATGTATTAATAGAACATGGTGCAATTACAAAACAAGCAAAATGTTCGTAAAATCACATGCTTATATGATAAGAGGGGTCATAAGTGTATTGCATCGATAGAATGAAAAAGATATAAAGGGTATTGGTTATATTACGTTATATCTTATAAGATAAATGTATATGAGAAAAAGGGGTAGTTCGGTATTTGATGATTCTTTTTTTATGTTTCAAGAGAGCAATCGAGACGTAATACAGAAGAGTTTGTATCGTATGTTATAGTCAATACTCTCGTTGATTTACTGTTCGGAGTTGGTAATAAATCTTGAGATTGTCGTTCGTACCTCGACGGGCATATTGTTGTCGTAAATATAATGAAAGTACTGCTCCGATAGCTTGAAATATTCCAGATCGATTAAATACCTCGATTTACAATATAACATATTTGTTTTTTTTTGCTTATGCTAATCAACAAAACACTCGTAGAAGTAAAGCAAAATCATGAAATTCTTTTTTTCTTAAATTGACAACTTTGACATCGACATATTCGATTGTTAATAATAATTGACTATAATAAAATAAAACGTCCAAAAAAATTTATTTATCAATAAGAATTCAACATCAATGATCAAATGTACTGAGAATAATGAAAAAATTTTTTGTACAGGTCATGCGCCATGTGTTTATCGTCAAACAAAAGCTAACATTGTTTTTCTTTTTCTTTCTCTCTCGTCGTATCGTAAACACAAAAAAAGGGGTTAAATTACACACATTCCTGTTAAAGAGTAGGTGGTAAAAGGTGTATGAAAAAGAAACCATTTTATTAACTTGCTACTATGGACTTTTTTACATTTAGTAAATTGCTCGCGAATTGCGCATAAAAATAAAACGTGCATGTGACACAGTTGAAAAACACTTGTCAGATGATTATAATTCATATTTAGCTTAACTTTTGAAAAGGTCTACTGATAAATTAATGAATAGTTTGTTATTGATGATTAGATAATCAGAATACAATAGAGATCATGATATTTGATACCTGCTGTGTGATCTATATGTCAGATGTATGATAGTGAATGGTATGACTTTATTAATGATACTGTACATATGAGATAAAATCATCGAGTTGTAAAAATATGTCACTAGAGATTTTTATGATTATGTATAATTGTTGATAATCAATTCTTGAGATTGATTTATAATTTCTTTGATAAGAATTGACAAATATTTCTTCATTAAAAGTCAATTTCATCCGATAATCTTTTTTTTTGTCTTGAATTGATTGAATTTGATTTAAAAAAATATATTTTAAAGTACATCTACGACCTATTCAGGAAAATAGTACATTGAGGATGGTCATGAATATTGGCTTTAAACAAATATACAATGATCAAATTTCTATCATAGATTTCATATTAATCTCGTCGTTACTCATTCTTTTTTTCAAATGAAATGAGATATTAACACTCATATTATATATCAATATTTCATTGCTACGACTGATATTGTCGTCCTATTTTCATAGTTGATATTAGCAAATAATAACTTAAGTTTGCTAAAATATTAATCTCATCTAGACTATAAAAGCAGCATTCGATTTTACACTAAATGCCATTTATCAAAACGATAAAAAAAATAAGACTTATACAATGATAAATCTTAAAAGTATGATTGCTATCGCCATTACATTACTTTTACAATTGTCCTTTATTCATGGACAAAGTTCATGTACACCAGCAGCAATAGCAGCCTGTGGTACAAATCCATGCGTTCAAACAGGCACTGCTTTCTCATGTCTTTGTCCAGACATGACATTACAACAAACAGCAGCAGCATGTGGTACCACTGCAACTACTGCAGCTCCAGTTGTTATACCAAATCAATGTGCAAATGCTGTATGTCCAGCTGGTGCTTCATGTATACCAACAAATCAAAATCCAGCTGCTTATGTATGTATTTGTCCAAATAATGTTCTTGCAAATCCTGACTGTCCAACAAACTTACCAGCAAATAATCCATGTGCAGTTAGTAATCCATGCTCCAGCGGTGGAACATGTGTTATTAACCCATTGAGTGGTACAGCAGTTTGTGTTTGCCCCAATGGAACTTATGGGCCCAAATGTGGTTATGGATGTCGACCAAAATGTGATTCAGATTGGTAAGATCATTTGAGAAGAAAAAAGAGAGTTTTGTTTTTTAAAAAATATTCTTTTTATTTTATATAAAAGGTGTTATAATGGTGGTCGGTGTACTAATGCATATGGTCAAGCATACTGTGCCTGTGGAAAAAATTTCCGTGGTCGACGATGTGAACTTCAAAATAATAAACATAACTATGTTTATTTACATCATAATCCACATCATTAAAAAGTTAAATTTCGTTGACAATCAAAAAAAAATAATTTTAAATTATGATTCAATGAATGAAATAATAAAAATATAATCAATAAAATACATCTAACGATATATTTTAATCAGAAAACTGTGATTTATCCATTCCAAAAGAGATAATATAGTATTAGGAAGAGAATTTTTGTTTATTGATATAATGATTAAGAATAACAAGTTCTTCAGAAACTCGATATGAATATGTTTTGATTATAAACATACTCAAACAAGAATCATGTAAACTATTCTATAAATAACAGATTCATTTTTCCTTAATGATATAGTCATATATAGTGCTTTAGACATTTCGTTGTCGATGAATCGTACATCATAACTACAATTTATTTGTTTTACTATTGAAGGTATTCATTATTATATAATTGGGAGGTATTTGTCCTTCAGTAGAATAAATGTCCACTATAAAAAAAAATCGTTTGTTCTTTTGGTAAACAAATTTATATTGTCATTCTTTATAAACATAATCATGGCAAATGCGTCTGTAATAGACGAAATAAATCTTGAAGATTATATTCTAATATGGCTTGATATTTCATCGAGTATTCAGCAATCATTTCGAACATTAATTAATCATTTTAAAATATTTGAAGATATTAATCAATGTGAAAAATATATTCAATCATTGTCAATTGATGATCGAATTATTTTAGTTGTTAATGATTGTAATGATCAAGAATTAATAAATCATATTCATCAATTTCGACAAGTTTATTCGATATATATTTATTCTAAAACTAATCAACAATGGATCAAACAATTTCCTAAAGTAAAATCGGTCAAATTTTTTGACAAATTGCAGTTTATAACTGCGTGCTTTTTTTTTCTTGAGCATCACCAGTCGACTCAGCACAGTTCAGAGTATCTATTAGAGCAGTCAAAAACAGATGATTACAGTTTTCAGCAGTGGCGGCGCGAGCGGGAGGAATTAGGGATGGCACCCCCCCCTGCTTTTGGAAAAAAGACTGAATTTTCTCTGATTTTTGGATTTGCTTTCTCCGATTTTTGAGTTGACTTTCTCGTTTGGGACCCATTTATTTTCTCCTTTTTTTTGCCATTTTGGATTTGAAAACCGGGGAAAGGTCTGTAGAATCCCGTAAAACCTAAACCAAAAACCTCTCTTTTTTTTTGGTCATCAGTTTCGGCTTCTGGATTGTTTAGCCGAAAATCTTTTTTTTTCTTTCTCACGTTTTGTGATTACCCCCTCCTGCTTTTAGCTCTTCGCGCCGCCTCTGGTCTTCAGGTAGAGTTTTTCGCGACAAGTTAGACATCCGTAAACTTTAAATTTGGAGCACACTTAGCTTGACCAGTAAAATCATACGTTTGAAATAAAAATTTGTTTAGATCAAAGGTATTGTACCAGAATTGAATGAATTACTTGCTCGAATTCATAAAGATCATGAAACATTATCAATCAATATATTTCAAACAAATATTCCAGATGAATTTTCTACAACTGGACTTAATGGTCAATTTCTTTATTTTCAATTATTAATTTACGTTCTTCTTCGTTTAAAATCTAATTTGCAAGATACTAAAAATGAATTTATTTTATTCTGTGAGAATGAATATAAAGATAATATAAATGAATTAAGAATTATTGATGAATTTAAAGAAAATTATTCATCAAAAAAAGCTATTTGGTGGTATACAAGAGAATCATTTCTATATAAAATATTAAATAAAGCACTTCGAATACAAAATATTGATTTATTATTTCTTTTCCGTTTTTTTATTCATGATATTGAAAAACAACTTCGATTAAATCAATGTACATCATTTATTCGTGTTTATCGAAGTCAATTAATATCAAAGTATGAATTCGATCTATTAAAAAATTCAATTGGGCAATACATTTCAATGAATTCATTTATTTCAACAAGTCTTAATCGTGAGCAAGCTCTTTCATTTCTTCATCCAACAAATAATGATTTTCAACAAATTCTTTTTGAAATTAATGCTGATCCATCATTAGATAATATTCAACCATTTAGTAATATTACAAATTTAAGTTATTTTTCTAATGAAGAAGAAATATTATTTATGTTAGGATCAATTTTTCGTATTATTAATATTGATCGAGATAAGAAGAAGAAGAATATATGGGTTGTACAAATGAATTTATGTAGTAATAATGAATCTAATTTAAAATCTATATTTGAACATATGAAAAAACAATATGGTGACGGACAAACAAATCTTCTTTCATTTGGAAAAATTCTTTGGACAATGGGAAAATATAATGAAGCCGAAAAATATTTTTTTCGTCTATTAAATGAATTACCCAATGATCATGAATATATCAGTTATTGTTATCGAGCACTTGGAAATGTTGCTGATGATAAAGGTGATTATGATACAAGTTTAAAATGGCATTTAAAAGCAATTGATCAAATGACTAAAACATCGGAAATAAATAATTCACTTCTAGGTGAAAGTTATAATGGTATTGGTTGTGTTTATGATGCTAAAGGTGAATATGAACATGCACTTGAATTTTATAAAAAAGCATATCGTATTTGGAAAGAAATCTATGGTGAAGATCATTTAAATATAGCCGTATGTTTAAATAATATTGCTTGTATTTATGCAGAAAGAAAACAATATTCTAAAGCATTACAATATTATCAAAATGTATTAACTATTCGTCAAAAACATCTTCCAACAAATCATTCGGATATAGGTGCAGCTTATAACAATATTGGTGAAATATATCGATGTCTTGGTGAATATGATTTAGCATTAAAATATTTAAATTTATCTATTGAAATTTATCATTTAACACTTCCTTTACAACATCCTGATCAAGCTGAAGTTTTAATGAATATTGGTCTTGTTTATCAAAATCAAAATCATAAAAATCAAGCATTAGATTATTATGAAAAAGCATCAAAGATTTATCATAAAATATATTTACCAACACATTCTTATGTGAGAAAAATCGATGAATTAATTGAAAATATTCGTTCTTTATAATTACCGGTTATATGAAAGTTTCTTTATATTTTTTGTTTAAATAAAGATAAAGGAAAACACACAAAAAAAAATAATAATCTAGGAAAAGAAAATCACTGTTTGGAATTTATTTCTTACTGTTTTTCACTAAGGAAACAACTTTTTGAGCAGCTTTTTCAAAATCATTTTCAGCTGTAATTGGAAATGAACTTTGATTAAGTATACGACGTGCTTCATCCATATTTGTACCTTGAAGACGAACAACAAGTGGAATGTTTAAACCAAGTTTTTTACAAGCTTTTTCAATTCCATTGGCAATTATAGCGCAATTAACAATACCACCAAAGATATTAACAAGTACAGCTTTGACCTAAAATTTATTTGATATGAAAATAAAATAAAACAATAGAATATTTACTTGAGTATCAGCAAAAAGAATTTTAAAAGCATCAAGTACTTGTTCTTCTTTTACACCACCGCCAACATCAAGAAAATTAGCTGGTTGTCCACCATGTAATTTAATAATATCCATTGTAGCCATAGCTAAACCAGCACCATTAACTATTCGAATGAAAAGGAAAAGATAAATAGCATAGAAAGTTTATTTAATTTACCAAGACAACCAATATTTCCTTGTAAACCAATATAATTTAATCCAGCACGTGTTGCTTCTACTTCACGTTGATCACTTTCAGCAGTATCTTCCTGATCGAAAATATTTGCTTGACGAAATTTTGCATTATCATCAAAACTTAATTTTGCATCGAAATTAATTACTCGTTTATCTGGTGTTTCACCAAAAGGATTAATTTCTAAATAAAATCAATTAATGTATATATATTAATTTCAAGTAAAGCTCGTTCTCGTAGAAATGGTATTCTCCAATGTTACGGGACCTTTTGCTTATATAACTTGCAAAAACTAACATCAGATTCGAAGTCCCCGCATTGAAATACCTCTGGAAATGTCCTTTCTGAAAAATCAGTTTCGATGTTTTTTTGACCCTGCGAGCAAACAATTTATTTCTGTTGGGCTCTTCTCTACGAAAAAGAGAATATATTTAAATTTACCTATTTGTGTACAATCATATTTTAAAAATAGTTTATATAACTTAAGAATTTGATCAGCTGCCTAAAACAAGAAGAATACTTTTTATCTTAAATCAATATACAAAATCTACAAACTTCATCAGCTAATTTATCTTTAAATCCAAGTTTTTTTGCCATATCTAAAGCTTGTTCTTTCTTCATGCCAGTTACGGGATCAATTGCTGTCTAAATTTTTACAATAAATTATTTCATGATTTTAACAAACTAGAAAATTTTTACTGTGAAAATTTGATCCGGATGTTTTTCTGCAACTTCTTCAATATCAACACCACCCATTGGTGAACCCATTAATACAGCACCACCATAAGCACGATCAAGTAAAATAGCTAAATAGGTTTCACGTGCAATATCTAATGCTTCAGCAACCATCACCTTTTGTACTACAACACCTTCCGGTGGTGTTTGTTTTGTAACAAGACGAAAGTTAACCATTTGTTTTACAAGATTACCACATTCAACCGGGCTGTATGAAAATTTATAAAAATTAGAAAATTTTTGAAATTAAATTAAACTTACTCTTTTGTAAGTTTAACACCACCTTTTAATCCACTATCAAATGTACCTTTACCACGGCCACCAGCTAAAACTTGTGCTTTAATAACTAATTCTTTAGCAATTGTTTTCACTAAAATAAATAACATACTTTTTTTACTAAAAACTATGAATTAAAATAATGAAATTTTTACTTAATTCTTCTCCAGCTCGTTTAGCATCTTGTGGATTGTCAACAACTTGGAAACGTTGAACATTAAGATGGTTTTCATCTAAAATTTTTTTGCTTTGATATTCGTGTAAACTAATCCAACGACGAGACTTTAATGAAAGAAACGAAAAAATATATATAAAGATTTTGTTTTTATTTCTACCTGATATGATGTATATATAGCTGGATTTTGACGGGTAGCAGAATAACATAAACGAAGTACTGCTTGAGATTTCATTTTATTTTTCTCAACAAAAATAAATGTAAAAAGTGATTTTTTTGACCTAAAAATAACAACATTCGATTGATTGGTAGAGTGAAATAAAAACTTATTTTTTAGACAAAAATTTATTTTCAATATAAAATGAAAATAAAACATTTACTAATAATATAACAATTTTATTTAAAGTGAATTTATTTTATAGTGACATCTATATATCAGTTACTACGTAACGAAAATAACGAAATTTTTTCATGCACGTTCGATAAGTCATATATATAGAGAAGAGAACGATGGCTGGAAGCAATCGTGGACGTGCACCAGGTGATTATATTAGTTTGCCACCGAATGCAGCTGCACATGTTGATGCATATTTCGAATATCGAGCGTAAGAATTAAACAATGAATCAGATTAATTATTATTATTTATTAATTTTTTTCAAGTATTGTTGGTGATGATGATGGTGGAAACTTATTTTCACCAGAAGAATATGACGCATATAAAAGACGAGTTTTACCAATGGTATGAATTTTTTTGTTTTTATATTCAATTAGATATTATATTACACGAAAAAAAAAAGAATAAATATTTGTTGAAAAATATTTTATTACAATGTAAAAATAAAAATAATTTAAATTTTTTAAGCGATTACACAATCGATTATATGTATCATGGGTAAATCCTCAAGGAATGGATTGTATTCTTGTTGGACCACAGCATAAATGTCTTTGTCGACATAAGTAAACTAAATAAAAAAAGAAACACTATCACTAACGATTTCTTTTATTTTAATGAAGATTTTCTGAACATAAAACTGATTTCGCTGATATTCCAACTGAACGACCCATTCTTATTTCATGTCGACAAGCTGGTTGCCGTTGTGTATCATTTGAATATGTTGCAAATGCATCTGGTACAAGTGATCCTAATTGCCGCTGTAAACATTCACTTGATACTCATGGAACACGACCACCTTATACATGTCAAAAAAGTATTGTTAGTCACTCTACAAAACAAAACAAAATACTAGTTTTTAATCGACATTTAGATTGTAATTGTAGTGGATTTCGTGCACCATTTACATGTACATGTGGTGAACCGGCTTATAAACATATAACATTAGTTGAAACGAAACAAGAAAGAGAACAACGTGGTCATCCAACTGGATATGCAACACCCTATAAAGCGATGGGTGGTTTAACAGGATTTAGTTCGTTAGCTGAAGGATATCTAAGACTTGATCCTAGTGGACGAGGTTAGAACGAGAAAAGATATTTTATTATAATTTAAATATTTAATCTATAAATAGGTCGACCTGATGATGATTTTCTCAATCAACCAATAACTGCTATGGATCATCCAATTCTTCGTGCACATGCATCTCTTGATCCAAATAGTA
Source organism: Adineta steineri (assembly GCA_905250115.1). Classification (NCBI taxonomy): domain Eukaryota; kingdom Metazoa; phylum Rotifera; class Eurotatoria; order Adinetida; family Adinetidae; genus Adineta; species Adineta steineri. Next base: position 156,154 of record CAJNOI010000017.1, on the reverse strand, counting down.
AATATGATTTTTTTTCATAGATAATTTTTATTGTTTTTATAAAAGGTGCTGAAGCACAATCACAATTACGTCGTCCTGGTGAATCAGAATTAGATTATTATGAACGTCGTTATCAAGAACGAGTAAACTATATATAGAATACTTTTTTATTGCTATTTAATTCTTTCTTTTTTAGCAACGTCTTTCACGTGGTATACGTGCAGCACCTAATCCTTATGATACGAATGCTCAGTTGACTACTGGTATTCGAAATAATAAATCACCACCATGTCGAATAACTGGTGGCAAAAAATAAGATATATTATTTCGAAGGGGAAAATTGGGGTGCTTTTATATATTATTTTTGGGTCTATAAAATATAAGATAAATAAACCGGTGAAGAAAAACATTTCTCATTGAGATTATTTGTTAATGATACTTAAAGTTCAGTTATTAACTAATTGAGATACATAGTTTTGTTTCATGACTAAATACAAATCAGGTTTATTTATGAATTCAAAAACAAACAAACAATATACCTGAACACCGGTCATTATGCAAAAGACAATATAATGTTGTTGGAACATACAAAATTCTCAAAGAAAACAAAAAAAGGAAAGGGAAGAGAAGAAAAAATATATAGATGACATGTTTATAACAATTCTGTCTTATGATACGTCTGAAATAATGTTTTCAGTTCATCGTTATTTGTAATACACTTGAATTTCGAGATATATGCTAGCTTTCATGGTGTGGGTGTAGAGGTGGGTATGGCTATGAATACTGTATTCGCGTAGCACCGACACTCATACCCACATTCGCACCCGATATCTTAAAATATACTCAAAACGACAGATTCATTAACACAATATATTTTAATTGAAGCATTGCTTTATGTCGAATTCACCTAAGAATATATGAGATACACGACAGATAGATGAAAATAGTGGAGTAACAGGTTCCTGAATTTAACGATACGACATTGTATTGAGACTTGAATAAAATAACTCATAGTTTTTATTTTAAAATCGATTATTCGAATAAATATCATCAAGAAAATAAATAATGTAGAAAAAGAGTCAATAAGCGTTCGAATAAATAATTCAATATCTTCGAATTATGCTGAAAATCAGAAAACAACTCATTTATTCAAAAAAGAGTTAATAACGTCAAATGCAAGACTAATGAACATTTAACTATTTCTAAAGATCTTTACATAATATTACGAAAGTTAAAATAATTATTCAAAACTAAATAAATCAGTAAAAGAAATTTAAGACGAGCTCTAAGCAAGTCACATCTTAAAGTCGCAAAAAAACTAGTAGAATTAAATAAATAGAAATGTATATGATTAATCTTTTGTAATTTTACATCAAAACAAAAAATTGTTTTTCTTCAACTCTTTCAAGACTGAATTTTGAGTATAGTTTATACAAAAGCTTTAACAAAGCAAGAAAAATGAAATAAATCTTTTCTTCCTATAATACATAAATGATGGTAATACGTCAGAACACTTTCTTGGCGATTGAAATTGTTTTGTGGAACGAGAATAGAAATACAGTATGCATGTATAATGAGAAACTGATAAAGGCAGTAAAGTTAGACTCGTATCACCTCCATTATTGGCATACATATCCTTTGATATATTTTTCTTTAATTTCATTTGTCATTGTCGTCATCTGATCTGTAAAATAACTCATATTTATCAAAAGACTACTAAAAATTTTGAAGAAAAGTATTCCAGTAATATTCATCAATATGCGTCATACATTTACATATATAGATCGTTCTTTTTTTCTTTCCAAGAGTATCGTTTGAATTCTCTTATTCTCTCTTATCTTACTTATTACACAGTTAAAAAAGAAAATATACACCATTATTTTCTCTGTTTTTTAACTGTAACAGCGGGAAATGAACACGGTTCATGCACTATTATCGTGCTTCCTATCACAATCGATTTTTTCAATTGATTAAAACTCACTAACCAAAAACAAAAAAAATGGGATATATATGTTTCACTGACTTTGAAAAAGTGTGCATATTATTTTAATGTTTTTACACATAACAGATGACGAAAGATTTAGAAAATGTCTTGAGGATGTGAATATTCGATAAATAAAATACTTACACTCACACCCTCAAGTTTCATTGAGTCAGAATAAAACAAGGATGAGTTAAGATGTAAATGTTTTGTTGATCTTACATCCGTGTTTTCAAATACTCGAATTATAAAATTTTAAACGTTGAAGATAATTAATAAGCTTTTAATTATTAAAATAATTATAAAATATTTAATGTTATTGTTCAGTGAAAAGATATAGAATTTACTAGAACACTCACACATATTTATAATGCTGTAACTTGAAAAATATGATAAAAGTGCTTTAAATATTGATACTGTATTTTCTGTAACAAAACATAATACAGATGTGTTTCCTATAGGAACTACGCATTTCCTGTCTGATTTTGCAGTTTAGTTCGATGAATATCATGTTTTTTTTATTCAGATAAATATACAATAATATTGATATTGTTACTTTTCATTTCCTTGTTTTATGTTAATGATAAAATCAAAAAATATCAGTATTTATTTAGTTTTATGTAATACTCTCTGAATATATATATATATATATGAGAACATATACTAAAATCTTTATGTTCTTTTTCTAGTTTCACAATTTTTACAACTGATCTATAAAAACACTACTATCATAATAATAATTAGGTTTTATATTCCTAAAGTTATTATGATGCACTGGCGATTGTTATATTTTATTATATTATTATCGACGATAATAATTAAATCGAATGCATCATTTCTGTATAATACAAATGATAGTTCAAAAACAATTTTCGATTGTTTTGATTCGTATATAATTGATACTCGTGATCCATATGAACACGTTTCATTTCGAGCAAATCATCTAATACCTTATTGTCGACGTCCATTATCAACTGATCCTATTAATAAAATACAAGGATATATAGAAAATACATACACATTTAAAAATTTAAGTTTACAAGGAATTACGAGTGAAAATCTTCGTCAATGGTCAATATCAATCGATATAATTGAACAATATTCTATATATCTCATTAAAAATAAAACAGAATTTGATGAATTTATTTTTAATAATTGTTCATCATTATGGTTTGGTTCGAATTGTCAATATACATTTAATTTAAGTATGTCCATTGAATCATTTGGGGATTTCGTAAATTCTTCATTTGAAGCTCGTAGAGACTATCTGGGAGAAATTTTAATACATACTTGTTATCCTCATTTATCTGAATGTTATCGTGGTCTTGAACCGATGTGTTTAGATTGGCGTGAAATATGTGATGGAAAAATCGATTGTATTGGAGATAAATTTGGTATAGATGAAGAATATTGTAATGAACTTGAAATAAATGAATGTAAAGAAGATGAATATCGATGCCATAATGGAGCACAATGTATTCCGTTCGAATTCTTTCGTGATGATCACCAAAGTATAGATTGTTTGGATGGAACAGATGAAGCTGAATCTTTTCAAGTGTCAGGTCTTACGATTATAAAAGATCCTACAGAATGCATCAGTTCAATGCTATTCGCTTGTGAAGAAAGAGCATGTCGTCAACCACATGTATTTTCATGTGGCGATGGAAGTCGCTCATCACTTTATCCTGTTTTCAATCTTGTCAATGATAACCGAGATGCTTGTTTCAGTACAGGTCGTGCTGCCTACTATCGTCAAGAAATTCATAAATCCGCCAAACGATATCCGAATGATTGTTATTTTTTATTATTTTGTAAACTCGGTTTTTATAAGATTCTTCGAAATGATACATACAATGAAACAGATTGTTCACGTGCAAATTGGTCATCAATAGATTGTACATTAGAATATCTTTCATTTCCTCTTGAACCTATTTTCAATGGTTATTTTCAACCTCTTTATTCAAAACAAAATTTGATCAAGAGTGATAATGATGATGGATGGCCAACATACATCTGTACTGATACACGATTGTGTTTATACTTGCCAAAAACAACACCTCCTGTCAATGGTTTAGATTGTCGTCCAGCTCCTAGATATGAATATCGTGGTCCGAGTTTGTCATCTAGATTGCGTAATAATACTGAGATTTGTGCATTAATGGGAAATATTAATAAATATGAATCAAATTCATCTTTATTCTATTGTGAAAAATCTGATAAATATATATCGAAGCATCGTCTCGTTGATGGTACTCAGGATTGTAATTACAATGAAGATGAAAATTATACAAATAGTTGTTCATTAAATGATACTCAACGTTTTAATTGTACATCAGAAACGAAATGTTTATCACCTATAGGTATTGGTTACGATAAACCTAAATGCAAAAATGACGAAGATAATAAAATTGACAGTCAAGAAATAGTTGTATATTCACGTCTTTGCAATGGTCTAAATTCTCTTGGTGGAGAATTACCACCCGAAGATGATGGTGAAAACGATGAAACCAATTGTGAATGGTGGCCCTGTCATACTCCGTACACTCGATGTGATAATATTTTTCAATGTGCTAATGGTATCGATGAATTAAATTGTCCAAATGTTAATTGTAGTATCAATGAATTTAAATGTCAAATTAATTATTCATCTGATAATTATTATTGTGTTCCTCAAAAATATATATATGAAAAACCAATCGATTGTATTAGTCATGGTCTACAGCGAAATGTATTTTACTCGAATAATTTAACTTTTAATATTAATCAAGAATATATATCATGGAAAGAAAAGACTTGTTTAACCAAAAATGATATTTGTGGTTACTCATCAACTAATGATCAACAATTGATATGTAATATTGTTCAAAAAGAAGATATTCTTCTTAACTCTGAATTCTCAATATATTTGTATGGTAATGAAACATCATGTGACATAGGTCAGGGTGGACGTCGCCGTGTTTCTTATTATTTTCGTACATGGAATTTGGGCTATTTACCACCAATAATAAACGAAACATCATTAGCATCTCAACAGTTTACCAATATCAAGCCGAAAAAATCTCTCGAAATCAATACTAGTATTGAATTAATCGAATATTGTAATCGTGGAATTGTTATATTCGAAGGAAAATCTTATGAAAAGAAATGTTTATGTCCACCAAGTTATTTTGGTGAGAGATGCCAATGGCAAAATCAACGGATTAGTTTAACACTTCAGATACGTCCAGTAGGTTCACATGAGAATAAAATTTCTATTTATGACATATTTATTTATTTAATTGATAATGAAAATCAAATAATACATAATTATGAAAAAATTAATTATATGACATCAAAAGATTGTAATACAAAATATAATCGTTATTTACTTTATCCTGATCAACCAAAAAAATATCAATCATACATATTCAATACGCATTGATATTTATGAAAAATTAACATCAAAATATTATTCAAGTTGGTATTTATTTATTCCATTTCCATTTTTACCAGTCAATCGTATATCAACACAAATTCGCATTCCATCAGAAAAATCTCAACTATCAATAAATTGTTCAATTCAATGTGGAACAAATGGAAAATGTTTTAAATATTTTAACTCAGAACAAGAATTTTGTCATTGTGATCAAGGTTATTCAGGTCGTTATTGTAATATAACATATAACTGTTCATGTTCATCGGATTCAATTTGTTTAAATTCATCAATTTGTTTATGTCCATTAAATAAATTTGGTTCGAAATGTTATTTACAATATACAACTTGTCAATCGAATAATAATTCATGTCAAAATAATGGTAAATGTATACCTTATAATAATCATATAAATTACGATGATTTTATTTGTTTATGTCCTGAAAGTTTTACTGGATCTCATTGTGAATATCATTCAAATAAAATTGATATTAATTTTAAAATCGATTCAATCCCATTATCAATCATTGCCCATTATATAATTTCATATACTGATAAAAGACATGAAAGAAAAACAATGTTTAAGAAAATTCCACTCGATCAATATTCAATTGAATTATTTTATACAACTCCATTTAATTTATTATTTATTGAAATTTCAAATAATTATTATCTTACTGTAATAAGAGAAGAATCAATTAGATCGGAATATATTTCTACTAATATAAATCAAGATTATAAGTGTGAATATATAGATAAACTTTTAAATTCAACCATACTTAATTATAAAAATCTTCGTCGATTAAAATATTATCAATTACCATGTATAGAAAATCTCAAATTAAAATGTTTTTATGATGAGAAATACATGTGTGTTTGTGATAAAAGTCGATATTCAAATTGTTTCGATTTTGAACATAATATGTCTTACAATTGTCAAGGTCATAGTTATTGTGGAGACAATGGCAGATGTTTTCAAGATAATATAACTTGCCCATCAACTTCAGCATGTATATGTGATAAATGTTATTATGGAAGTAAATGTCAATTTAATAGCATAGGTTTTAGTACATCACTTGATGTTATATTTGGATATCATATTAAACCATTTATTTCATTTACAAAACAATCCAGCGCCGTGAAAATAACAGCATCAATCACAATTCTCATGTTAATATTTAGTCTTATTAATGGATTATTATCTACATTAACTTTTAAAAGTGAATCTTTACTTAAAGTAGGTTGTGGAATATATTTATTAACAAATTCAATTATATCAATATTAACAATAACTGTATTTACAATAAAATATTTTCAACTTATTATATTTCAAATGAAATCTATAACAAATACATCATTTATTCATTTTAGTTGTATATTAACAGATGTATTATTAAAAATTCTTCTTAGTTTTGGTGATTGGTTATATGCATGTGTAGCTATGGAAAGAACATTAGCTGCTACACAAGGCATACATTTTAATCAGTCAAAAAGTAAATATATAGCTAAATATGTTATGCCGATACTATTATTATTAATAAGTATATCTTATATTCATGATCCAATATCTCGTCGAACAATTGATGATATTGATGATGAACAAAGAACATGGTGTATTCTTGAATATTCAACAAACATTAAAAAATATGATAAATTTATAAATATATTTCATGTTTTAATACCATTTATAATTAATATATTATCTGCTATATGTATTACTATTCAAGTATTTCGAATACGTGTAAAAACAAAGAAAAAATCAGCATATAAAAAAATTCTTTTTGCTCAAATTAAACAAAATAAACATCTTCTTATATCATCATGTATTCTAATATTATTATCTATTCCTCGTTTAATTATTTCATTTCTATCTGGATGTATGGATTCAATACGTAATCCATGGTTATATTTAATTGGATATTATATTTCATTTATTCCACCATTACTTATTATTATTTTATTTATTTTACCTTCAAAAACATACAAACAGGAATTTATGTCTATTATAGAAAAAATAAATTTTTTCTCAAAATAAAAATAACATGTTTTTTATTTATTATCTATATTATCTTTTCATCAGAAATTTTTTTTATTAACTTAAGAGGAACCTCTGACCATGTCGATTCTAAAGAAACAATTGAGCTAACAAACTTGAAGCAGCTTGTGAAAGTAAGAGAAAGATTCAGCGGATTGCACTAAGCTAGCAGACAGACATGCTCTGTTTGAATCACACATGGAGAGAAGGAAAAGCAAGCAAGAAGAGGAGAAGTCCGGTTATCAAGCATTACTCATTTGAAGTTGTTATTGTTCTTTTTCCTTTTTTTTTCTCTTATTTTCATAGTCACCATTCTTCTCTTCCTTCTTCGGCTCTCATCTTTTTTTTTTGTCAACATGACCTTCCAAAGTAATATCGCTCGGATACTTAAAACTTTCTGGAAATTGAGCGAAGCATGTTAGTTCTTCTTCATTACATACTGCTACTGGATCTGAAGTACCGTGAGATGTCATCCAATCGAGCACTTTTCCTGATACATCAACATGACGTACAAATCTTCTCAATCTATATGGACACTGTATACGTTTCCTCATTTCACCATAAAGTTCGATTACAAACGTACAAAATATATTCTTTAAATCAATAGTTGAATGTACTCATGTTAATATTATTAACTTTTACTCTTTTCTTTTGAATAAAATAAATTTGAATTTGATAAATTCTATAAGTACTTGATTAATAATGGATAGACTACTGATTGATGTTCAAACGAAGATATGATATATAAGTGAATTGTTATTACGGTTAGTGGTTATTAACAGTTGAATTTCAGTATAGACACACATAAGAGATAAACAAGATACTCTATCTCATACTCAAAGTCATTTATTCTATCAAAGTGAATTATTTCTCTTTTATGGATAGTGATAAAAGAAATTTGTACTAATTTTGCAGGAACTATTCTCTACTTGCAATAGTATTCTATCATCCGTTTGTGTATAATTATTTTTTTCCAGACATAACTCATCTTGACAATATGAATAAGAATATCCCGTTGTTCATATTTATCATTATTAAAAATAAAGAAGACAGGAGAAAACAATAGTAATAGATTTGTTCATCTATTAAGTGATGAATAGAAATCAACAAATTCAGTTTAAGTTTGAATCAAAACAAATCTTGAAAATACTTTCTGATCTAATCTGAATAGCAATACAGTCGGCTACGATCGTATAAATTTAGTCGCAAATATCCTATGTACGATATGACATAATAACTATACTCATAAAATATCATTATAAGTTATAGTTAAATACAATTGATACTTAGATCTATATCGACTGTAAAAGCGTTGTGTCTCAATTGTATACGATCTATAACAGGCAATTGTAATTATCAATGAAAATATCTTCAGAGATTCTAGACATATTAAGAGAAAAATAAATTAGAAGAATTCAATTATACAATGATTTATTTTTAAATAAGATGAAAAGAAAAAAAAGAAAAAAATGACAAAAAAAGCAGATTGTTTCATTAAAACTCATTTGATTACAAATAATAATTTTAGTTAACATCAACATTAAATTTCACTATTCGATACCCGAAATGATCAACGACATATAGATTCCCTTTTCGATCTAATGATATAGCTGTGGGACTACTGAACAGCTGTGGTGGTTGTGCGAGACTTCCTCCATTTATAATAATGTAACCTTCTTTAGACGTTTCTGACCAGCGCACTATTCGATTATTTTTATATTCTGATACGTATACATTACCAAAATGATCGACAGCCATTCCGTACGAATCAGCCGATTGGGATTCATCATTTTCTGAAATTGATTCATTAGTAATAATAATTCCTTCTTTTGCATTTTTTATCCATTTTGTCACACGACCAGATTCATCATCAGATACATAAATCGAATATTGTTTATCAACAAAAATATAAGCAGGATTATTTAATTGATTCGGCTCACATCCACGCCCATTTCCACCGGCTACAATTGTTCCTTCTGCTTCTCCTTGTTTCAATTGTTTAACACTATGTGTTTCTCCTTCTGAAACATAAATATCTCCGTTATTATCGGCTGTTACACCTTGACATTTAATTTTGTCGATAATTATTTTTGGACCTATTTGTTTTTGACGAGACCATTGTACTACACGTTTATTTCCTTTATCACAAATAATGAGTAAATCATTTTTTTTATCAACAGTTACATCCGATGGATTGTTCAATTGATCTAAATTATTTCCTTGTCCTTTTCCACCAGCAACGATTTCACCACCTTTTTCACCAAATTTCCATCCAGCAATCCGATCGGTATTATATGCAGCAATATAAATCGTTTGTTTATCATCGTCAACATAGATTGCTTCAACCATAGTAATCTGATTTACGCCATGTCCAAACACGCCGTCTCCAGCAACAATAGAAAAATTTAATTTCCATTTAAGATAACTATTATTTGAGATAGAAGTAAATGATAATTCTATTGTAAAAATTAAAAAAAACTAATTAAAACAAATATTTATTATACTCAAATAAATTATAGATGTGTTTATCAAACATAGACAAGCGTTCATCTTTACTAACGATTATATCCATCAAAAACTTAAATGAAATATCTCTAAATTTCTCATCATATAAGTGATTTCCTATGGGTAAAACTTGAAGGCTCTGCTAAATTTCATAATTCTTAAAATTCTTGTATCTTGTTATGTTTATAAATAGAACAAAACTATTCCTTTTTTTTCTATGCTGTCAGACAAAATGTATTGTTATTCTATGAAAGTAATGTAAAATAGATTTCGAGTTAAAAAATACGATATAAAAGCTAAAATTCTATCGATTATTCTCTACCATATGTCGAAATTGTACTTCAAGATATATTCTACAATCCGAACTTGAACTATAATTTAACTGAACAACACATGAAACACAGAAACGGATGGTATTGATTTAGTCAATAAATTATCCTTTCCCTACTATTTATCTCACAAAAATTTACCTTCTGTTGTTATTACTGCTGTTGTTGTTGCTGCTGCTGTTATTGCTCCTGCTGCTGCTGTTGTTTCTGTTGTTGTTGCTATTGCCGTTATTTGTGATGTATTTTCCTTTTTTTTTCATTACGATAGGTAATGAAATACTTATTGATAATATAATTAAAATAACAATAACACCAATTGTGATCCATACGAATTTTTTTCTCTTTAGAATATTGATAAATCTAAACAAAAAATGACTTTTATTATTTTTTTAGAATTCGAAATTTACATACGATATTCTTGATTGATCAGTTGATGTTGGGGTTATCTCATCATTAATCGAATGAAACTAAAATAGTCAAAACGAAAATAATATTATCACATTAGAATTTTCTTTGTAAATTACATTATCATTATTTTGCTTTTTATCATTCATAATTGATATTTTAATTGAATATTTATAAATGATAATCTAGAAACGTTTTTCTATTGTAAAAAATGAAAATAATATAAAATAGGTATAATATATAAATAATTCTTGCAATTTATACTCAAATATTTATCCAGAGAAAATAATTTATTTTCTAATGTTTTTATATTAATTTAAGATAATAAATCAACGATATAAAAATATTTTATTTTATATTTTTTTATCCAATAGAAATTTTGTTCAAATACTATTATTATTCTATTCTAGATTAACAATTCTTATCTGGAAAAAACAACATAATAGATAACATTTATTGTTCATGATATTTTATTTCATTAATTCTAAATCTAAATCAAATCAAGTCAAGTTTTATAGGTTAAAATTGGTTGTATTGCTACTGCTAGTCTAGCATCAATCTTTAATTTTGCATTGATTTATTTTAAACTAGAAAAGAGCAGGAAAATATTAGTACATTCTCTCAGATTGTTTATTTCATTAGTCAAGTCAGATACGACATATGTTAATAATATAAAAGATTGAACTTATTTTTTAAACTAAATAAAACAATTCGTTCCAAGATGAATGAAAAACCAGTGTTCAAATTAGATATTGTCGAAACCTTTTAAAATTGATCAAATTTAAATCAATATACTTCTATATTATTTTATAATTAACAATAAAGTGTTTTCTATTCGAATTAGAAGCGTTTATCGATGATTTTCAAGGAGAAGGTAATTAAATATAGAATTTTATAATAAATATCATAGAATAATTCAGTTTATGACAGTTAACCTTAATCTATAATGTCTTATGTAGTTTTCGAAAATCCATATCAATCATTTAACTAACAACAAAATTGATATTGGTACCGATTTTAAAAATAAAGACAAGTGGATATTTCTTCGAACTTAATTAAACACATCAAATTTCTATTTGAGAAGTATGGGACTTATTTTTAATAGTGTTTACTCGTGTTTCTCAGTAATGAATCATATGAAAGAGATAATAAAACATTTGATTTTATTCTAATTTAAAACGATGAAAGTTAAATCTATCCGTATCGATTTAAATAATGATAATCATTAAGACTTGAATATCTACAAATTGTCTATCATGTTGAATTGAAGTAAAAATAAGTTTTGTTTGTCAATTAAATTAATAGAAATATTTCTTATAGTTTTTGAAAACAAAATCATCCTTGAAATAACAATTTCATTGACGTATATTATTGAGTGCATATATTATCAAAAACAAAAATTTACTCGTTGCTCTTTTCAAAATTTGTCTTCAACAAAATAATGCCATATGTGAGTTATCATTTGATGCAAATAGAGAATATAGAAGAAATGTTATACTCTCCTATGTAGAATGCGGAAACCAATATCTTTGACTAATATTGAATGTAATTGATGTTACAAAACATTAGAAATTAATATTTTTATAAGGAAATGCAAAGTTTTATGAGAGGAAAAAGCATTTCATTAAAATAAAGTAATTTCCCATACTTATTTCATATCGGATTTATATGAGTAAAATTAATATTTATTTTCAGGATGATTAATTTTACATTGTTTTCTCAATGAAAAAAAAAGATTCTCATTAGAACTATTTTAAGTATATTATTGAAATGAATTGATCCTAGTGGACGAGGTTAGAAAGAAAAAAGATATTTTTATAATTTAAATATCTAATCTATAAATAGGTCGATCTGATGATGATTTTCTTAATCAACCAATAACTGCTATGGATCATCCAATTCTTCGTGCACATGCATCTCTTGATCCTAATAGTAAGTATGATTTTTTTTATTTCATGAACAATTTTATTGTTTTTATAAAAGGTGCTGAAGCACAATCACAATTACGCCGCCTGGTGAATCAGAATTATATTATTATGAACGTCGTTACAAGTCTTTCACGTGATATACGTGCAGCACCTAATCCTTATGATACGAATGCTCAGTTGACTACTGGTATTCGAAATAATAAATCATCACTACGTTGAATAACTGGTGACAAGAAATAAGATATATTATTTATGGGTCTATAAAATATAAGATAAATAAGCCGGTGATAAAAAAATTGAATATCTGATAGTTTTGATATTTATTTAAACTTTCATAATCACTTGTTTTAATTCAAGATCTTATTGTTGTTTGTTTCATTTATACATTTAGCCTTCTACGTAAACAAAAAAATATCTCAAAGGTGTGATTTTTATTTAACAATCAAAACATTGATATTTATTAATACAAAAGCAACGTTTATTTTGATGGAGTTTATGGTATCATCGATACTTACATATCAGTCCTATCATCTTCATACGTAACCTTTATTTTGAACTTACTCCTAAACTCAAACTCTATTAACTACTATTAATTATAAAATCAAAGATTGATATTTTTATGTATAGTTGCCTTATATCATTGATGCATTTAAAAGATGTGAATATTAAAATATGATTTTTATTTTCGTTGTTTCTCTTAAAAAGAAATATACTTATTTAATTAAACAGCGAAGTACCATATTAATGTATCCTTCAAAACTTGATAATTTATTTTAACCTTTTATAGCTCAGATTTTTTTCGTTGTGTGAATTATTGAAATCATATTCTTTTGTAATTTTGCAATAATCAGTTTAATTTCAAAAAAGACAATCAATTATTTCAATATTTTCTATGTTTTCTTTTTGACTTTTATTAAAAAAGAAAACATATTGTAAGTAAAATGTAATAGTAAATCATGATTATCTTTTTTTCTCGTTCTTTTCACTAAAACTATTATGTATGTCATCATCTGACGGACGAAATAGTTGTTTAGACATTCGAGATATCGTACCGAATATATCTTTTTAAAACAAAAGAAGAAAGAAAAGACACAAAGGATATAGATAATAATAGTGTCATGAATAACAAAGATTTCACATACATATCGAAAAGGGAGAGAAAGAGATCACCGTCTATACAAGAATCATGATGGACGTTTATCAGCCTATAAATAACGTGTGTTTGTATTAGTGAAGTATCATACAAAATGTTGTTCAAATTTATTATTCTTTTCGTTACGGTCAATTTACTTGTCGAATTCGGCAATGCTAACAACCTTCGTATTCGTCCACGAAGACCACGACCTCATACAACTACTGAAGATTCCGATGAAGATAAAAAACGTGGTCCAATTGATTGTGCTGCAATTTATCGCGATCAAGAACGCGAAGATTTAGATAGTACCAATGGTGTTTATGAGATATATCCACGAGATATTACATCATTCGAAGTCTTCTGTGATATGGAAAATGATGGCGGTGGTTGGACTTTAATACAACGTCGAGGTGAATTTAGACATCAAGAAGACTTTTATCGAGATTGGAACGAATATAAAAATGGTTTCGGAAATATTACACGTGAATTTTGGTTAGGAAACGATAAAATTTATACCTTAACAAATCAAGATAAATATGATTTACGATTCGATCTTGAAGATTACGAAGGATTAAAACGATTTGCTGTTTATTCTGGTTTTCGTATTGGTGATGAATCAACTGGTTACCAAATGACATACGATGCATTTCTTAAAGGTGATGCTGGTGACTCATTAAGTTCACATAAGGACATGAAATTTACAACTAAAGATCGAGATAATGATTTAAGTACACAATATGGTAACTGTGCTCAAACATATAAAGGTGCTTGGTGGTATAAAGATTGTCATTTGTCAAATCCAAATGGTGAACGAAAGAATAATAAACTTGGTGAAGGATTAGATTGGTATTCATGGCATGGTTATTATTATTCATTAAACAAAATTGAAATCAAAATTCGTCCATCTAACTTCAAAAAATTATAAAATTAAACAATATTTTGTTAAAATAATTTTTTCAAATTATATTATTTTCTTATATAATTTACAAAATATGTTCATTTTTTCATCTAATACAAATAAATATTAATCTAAAGAAAAATATCTAAATGATATTATTTTGTTTTTTTTTGACGAAGAGCATTAGAATGAATAGAAAAAAACAATTTATAATGATTTCGAATTATTGTGTACTAAGAGTATTTATTGTAGAAAAATTTCGCTGGATTTCATCGAATTATTTACTCGTTATGTAATAAATTAAAGATTTTTTGTATACTTATGACATACAATGGTACATATTTATTTTTCTTTTATGTAATCGAAACACATTTGATCAAGTCAAAATATCGTAGTATTATTCATAGTTTTCAGTTGATTGATTGATATATTGATAGCTTGTTTTGTTTATCAAGTATTTTAACAGAAGAAAGGCAGTTTTTTAATACTTAAACATTTGATCATTATATGACTACTCTTATATTAATAGAAGGTAGGAAAATTATTTGTGAATTATACAGATTAAACTAATATGAAAAGGTATTTATAATTAAATGAGCAGACAAATCCATCGATATTTTATTTGAAGTTTAGTTTATTATTTTTAAAAGTTATGACAAGATTATTATTTCTATGTTTTTTTCTTTTCAACAAGGTCATATATTTCCCTGAGGGTGTGAGGTGGGTGGAAGAGATTTGGGTAGGTTATGAGACGATAGACACCCACACCCACACCCTTATTTAACAATCAAAACACTGATATATATTAATACAAAAGCAACGTTTATTTTGATAGAGTTTGTGGTATCATCGATATTTACATATCCATCCTATCATCTTCATATGTAAACTTTATTTTGAACTTACTCCTAAACTCAAGCTCTATTAACTACTATTAATCATAAAATCAAAAGTTGATATTTTTATGTATAGTTGCGTTATATCATTGATACATTTAGAAGATGAGGATATTAAAATTTGATTTTTATTTTCGTTGTTTCTCTTAAAAAGAAATATACTTATTTAATTAAACAGCGACGTACTATATTAATGTATCCTTCAAAACTTTGATAATTTATTTTAACATTTTATAGCTCAGATTTTTTTCGTTGTGTGAATTATTGAAATCTTATTCTTTTGTAGTTTTGTAATAATCAATTTAATTCCAAAAAAGACAATCAATTATTTCAATATCTTCTATGTTTTCTTTTTGACCTTTATTAGAAAAGATTCAGATCAAGATGTAGAAAAGAAAACATATTGTAAGTAAAATGTAATAGTAAATCATTTTTGCCGTTCTTTTCACTAAAGTTATTATTTGTGTTTTCATCTGACGGACGAAATAGCTGTCTAGATATTTGAAGTATCGTATCGAATATATATTGTTAGAATAAAAGAAGAAAGAAAAGACACAAAGGATATAGATAATAATAGTGTCATGAATAACAAAGATTTCAGATACATATCGAAAAGAGAGAGAGAGAGAGAGAGAGAGAGAGATCATCATCTATAGAAGAATCATGATGGACGTTTATCGTCTTATAAATAACGTGTGTTTGTATAAGTAAAGTATCATACAAAATGTTGTTCAAATTTATTATTCTTTTCGTTACAATCAATTTATTTGTCGAATTAGGCAATGCCGCAAGAACAAAACAAACTGCTCGTCATGGCGGTCAAACACCACGAGGACGACACAGAACTGAAGATTCCGATGAAGATAAAAAACGTGATCCAATTGATTGTGCTGCAATTTATCGCAATCGAGAACGTGAAGATTTAGATATTACCAGTGGTGTTTACAAAATATATCCAGAAGATAGTAAACCATTCAAAGTCTTCTGTGATATGAAAACTGATGGCGGTGGCTGGACTGTAATACAACGTCGAGGTGAATTTAGACATCAAGAAAACTTTTATCGAGATTGGATGGATTATAAAAAAGGTTTCGGAGATAATACACGTGAGTTTTGGTTAGGAAACGATAAAATTTATACCTTAACAAATCAAGATAAATATGATTTACGATTCGATCTTGGAGATTACGACGGAGCAAAACGATTTGCTGTCTATTCTGGTTTTCGTATTGATGATGAATCAACTGGTTACCGAATGACATACGATGCATTTCGCAAGGGTAATGCTGGTGACTCATTAACTGGTGATGCAAAAACTAACGTTAATGGCATGAAATTTACAACTAAAGATCGAGATAATGATTTATCACCAGAATGGAACTGTGCTCAACATTTTAAAGGTGGTTGGTGGTATAGACAATGTCATCAAGCAAATCCAAATGGTGAACGAGAGAATAATAAATCTAGTGAAGGAATTAATTGGTTTACATGGCATGGTTATACCTATTCACTAGAGAAAACCGAAATGAAAATTCGTCCATCTAACTTCAAAAAATTTAAAAACTAAACAATATTTTGTTGAAATAATTTTCTTAACTTGTACTATTTTTTCATCTAATAGAAATAAATATTAATCTGTAGTAAAAAAAATCTAAATGATATTATTTTGTGTTTTTGAGGAAAAGCATCAGAATGAACAGAAAAATAATTTATGATGATTTCGAAGTATTCTTTGCTAAAAGTATTTATTATGGTAACAGGAGATTCTCGTATTTTTATGGCATACCTAATATGACATACAACGGTATATATTTCTTTTCTTTAGTGTTATCGAAACACATTTGATCAGCTCAAAATACTTTAGTAGTTATTCGTTCTACACAATAATAAAGTAGAAGTATGAAATTCGTATCTGATTTGGTTAAAAATAAACGTATCATTCATAATTTTCAGTTGATTGATAACTT
>CAJNOI010000017.1:120008-130150 GCA_905250115.1 Adineta steineri | reverse complement strand
GACAATGTAATCGGTCCTAAAGGAGCACAAAATCTTGCCAATGCTCTACAAATCAACAAAGTAACAACAATACTCGTTTTTTCTTCCTCTTCACTTTGTTTCATCTTTCTCACACTTGTCAAACAGACACTAATTACACTCGGCCTCCGAAGCAATCAGATTTGGACTAAAGGAGCACAAGACTTAGCGAATGCTCTACAAACCAACAAGGTAAGAATGATACTTGTTCTTCTTCCTCTTCACTTCACTTCATTATTCAACCACCTTGCACATAGACGCTGACCACACTCGACCTCGGATATAATGAAATCGGTGATCAAGGAGTACACGACCTTGCCAATGCTTTACAAATCAACAAAGTAACGCAAATACCGGTTTTTCTTCCTATTCATTACACTTAACCATTCACAACAGACAATAATTACACTCGACCTCCAAAGCAATAAAATTGGTACTAAAGGAGCACAAGACCTTGCCAATGCCCTCCAAATCAACAAAGTAAGAACAATACTTGTTCTTCTTCCTCTTTACCTTACTTCATCATTCACATAGACGCTCATCACACTCTACCTCACAAGCAATAAAATTGGTGCTAAAGGAGCACAAGATCTTGCCAATGCTCTAGGAACGAACAAAGTAAGAACAATACTCGTTTTTCTTCTTCTTCTTCTTCACTTCACTTTATCATTCGCACAGACACTCACCACACTCGACCTCGGAGGTAACCAAATCGGTCATGATGCAAAGAAAGAACTTCATAAAATATGTGATGAAAATAGCAAACTGAAAATAATTTTATGGTGAAAGTCATTAGTAACGGTAGCAATCACAAACAAGAATGCTTTTACTTTTAATGTTTATAAGATGTTTTTTATCGATTCAACAAATATATGTAATACCTTGTGGCAATAGGAGTTCTTTTCTTGGCTTCATAGTTAGTAGAGAATGCAGAACTGTGGCGATTATTGAAAATGTTATCTTTGCTGAGATGTTACTTGAATCACTAGATGGTGGCTATCTAGTAACAGTTCCTTAACGGTGAGGAATGAAATAAAAAGAAATTTATGAAGCAGTACGCATGTTTTTATTGAGAGACTGATGTGTAGTCATATCTAAAGGAAGAAATACCCGTTTCTATGTCCACCGGAACGCATGCAAGATTGTTTCTGTAGCATTAGTTTCATTTGGAAGTAGTAGTAAATATATTGGTGAGACGAATATATTTGGATGTGGGTGTGATTTTGGATAAGAAGTTGATCACCAAATTCCACACCTTCACGTTGGCAAAGATCTTTTATCAGTTACCTTACTGATTCGCTGCAGAAATTGTTAATGAATAAACTATAAAGAACATTATATGCCAAATTTTAATCTGTAACTTTGATGGATATATTTTATCAAATGCAATAACTAGATTGAATCAGATAGATTTTCGTCATGCATCATCCTTTCTGTAACATTTGAAATAGATCGGGCATGATCCCCGATATTCCATGTATTCATCTTCATAAATATTACCATCGACATTGTAAATGTATTAAAAATGCATGTCGCTTCGTTCACATTATATAGATAATCATACAATACTTTTGACATTGGAATTGCTAATATGCGTTAGTCTGACGGAAACTAGTTCTATGAATTCTATCGGTACGTTGACAAAATTTTTATCGACATAATAGGGTGTGGGTGCAAATGTTAATCATAAAGACCAGAATTGAATAAGAACTAACAAAGAAAGTATTCAAATTGTTTTCTCGACTTTTGAATTGATGTTTTATTTTCAGATAAACTTTTGTAGCACTAGTTTAAAGTCTTGTAATACAATACAACAAGTTGCATAGGCCAAATTTCTGCACGTATATCTCTAGAAGATGGGATGAATTCTACATATACATATGTAAACTAAAAAATAGATGAACTGATCGTCGAATAGTCTCGACGTCAACCGAATGGAAAACCTTTAATCGGTCCTCAATCATCGTGTCGATAAGTAGGAATCATCTTATCTCGATGATCTATAGAGAATTCTGTGTAAGGAATAGAACAATATCGACTTGCCCGTTCTAAATAACTTAATGAAGTCGATGAAAGCACGATATTTAGCTGTGTTTGACACGAAGGGAAATAATATCAGCTATGAGTTGTGATCATTTTGCATCTTGTACCATATACCATGCTGTATATAAATTGATACATCGTGCTTGGACTTAGTTTTATCAAATTTGTCGTAGTATAAGTATAGGTATGGAATAGACTGACAAAAACTCATTCACATTCTACTTTACTTTGTACTGATATTTTCAATAGTGATTAAATAGTGAGAAATCATTGTAAGACATCTTATCAAACAATATCCATATTAGTCTAAACCCGAGATTAATGGATTATAAAAGATTATTCATCACAAATTTGAAATAAAAATCATATTTCGTCATACTTCAGTATGTCTAAATTCATCTTGGGTGTGGGTGTGGGTGTGGGTGTAGGTGTGGGTGTGGGTGCATGCTAAGAATAAGGCCCACGCTCACACCCACACCCTCAAGATTATTTCAATTTAGCGGATATTCATACATGAGTTACAATTATTAGTGAGTAGATAGGTATTAAAGAGTAAATGCAATGAATTTATTATTCATGATAATTAACGTTATTGTCAAATGTTGACATTCTTCTCGATATTGTTGTTAACGTTTATGTTTTTTAGCATTGAAGTCTTCGTTATTTGTAACGTCATTTGTTTCTTTCCTTTTTCGTAGTTGATAATGATCGTATAAAATTGAAAGTCTTTTAAAATTTGCATAAAAATAATGTTTTCATCACATTTATACTACATTTAGTTTACTGACTAGATGTTAAACTAAATTTCATGTCTATATTATCTTTTCATACTAACTATGCTCGTTTTCGTTTTGCAGAATTTATCAAGAATTTGCAAGTGAATATATAAAAATACTGATATTATGTTATGAGTACAGATATATTTACAAACAACAATGTGATATTTTTAACTTTTCAATTATCATGTCATTCTATGAGTTGAAAATTTTGAATTTATTCTATTTGGTATCAGTATCTTGAAGTATACAAGAGCTCATAAGTATCTGGTAAACTATAGTTTAAAAGGAAACCGAAAAGCTGTGGTTATCATTGTATTATTTAATATAATTTATTTTTTAATTACATCAGTAATAGTATTTTCTGTATTAATATCATCTAACAATAAATATTGTTAGTATTTCAGACAAATTATTTGGCAGAAAATCTGATTGTAATAACATTCATCGATCATGACATTAATAATCGTAAGCTTTTCCTCCGCACAGTCTTCTCCCTCGGTTTCTTATGCAAAATGTTCTGAATCATCTTATAGTCAGATGACAATATAGATTTTCAATAAAAATAAATCAATAAAGAAAATAATTCAACCTTTTCTAGTTATAACAAAGAAAAAATACTCATGCCTATTGTATAAAACCTTACACAGGTAAAACAATCTTAACAAATAAGAATGTTGTGCCCAGTCGTTATCTTTCTTCTCTCATTTTGTAGTTTACAACATTCTTTTTCATTTTTCTTCTTACCTGTTATCACAACATCGTGCGAAATCTATGACACAAGACAAATATTTGCGCATTTAGTTGAAAGAAAACAACAACATATCGTATAAAGCTGCACAACACATATTTCAGCAACAGCTCACAATAGCAAAGCAAACCATGACTTCCTTTGTTACATTACCGGTAGAACTTGTCTACCGAATTATGGATCATGTATCAGATTTCACCATGGTATGTTCGATGAAAAATGCATGTCAACGATTCAGTGACATTATAGAAACTTATCCTCGATATCAGGTAAGCATTTTCCTATCACCACCATGTATTTTTTATCTATCGTTCCTCAGACTATTTTTCATTCAAAAATCTCTATTTTCAAATAGAATAACTTCAATAGCATATATGAAAATACTTTATCAGTTATCACTCTCTCTCCAGAAATTCATTTTTTTTAACATAAAATATAGAAATGATATACAGCTAATCACGAAAAAATAATTTATTTTCTTCTTTTTATTCAATATCTTTTCGATACTTCATGTTTCAAACCGAGTAAGATGTTATAGACACGTAATGTTTAGATAAGAACGAAAGAAAAACGAACAATAAATTATTATTTGCTTATATTTGTATCTTAACATGTTTTCCTAAATACTATTTCGATAATAAAAATTAGATTTTGAACGAATTTCACAGTGTATAAACTAGTTTATCTTGTTATAGTTACTCTTAGAAACTTTTATGACACAAGTTTCCGAAAAATATTCATTTGAATATATGAGCGACTAAATGTATATGTGACAGTAAATGTGGATAAAGAGAAGATCTATCCGCAAGAATATTCATATTCTCATCCAATACCATCACTCGCACTCGTAGCATAAAAATGGGTCTTGCTTCAACGAATATTACTACTGAAGTAAATATTACTCCACAACAATTGTTCTGAAACACATTTTCTTAAATGAAATAGTATGAAATAAATGCTTTAATTCCTTACTTGCCACAACTCAACATTGTTTCTTGCGCACGATCGTATATTGCTATTGGAAGCAACAATCAAAATCAATACATTTTTTTTACCAATATAAATTATGCGCCCGAATGAAAAGACAACTGGATAGAACAAACGCAATTCTACTGCAAAACACATACTGAGTTACACCAACACACAATGCAATAAACTCGTCCATAGACCACTAACAAAAGACTATCTTTCGTTGTACCTTGAGAACACTATAAATTGATCTACTATATATCATAATCCTATAAAACATTAAATTCAAGACATTGCCATTCGAGCACATAATCCAACGCTTAGCAAGTGTCTTTAGCCACACCAATTTCCACAGATAATACTCATATACCAGAGCTTTCGCGTTCGTCCACAAATATCCAAGCAAATCATATATCAAAATATCCCATCTATGCCTCATCATTAGTAATTCGGCTTTAATTCAACTATTCATGAGACACCATTGACCATGTTATAGGATCCAAAACTCAAGAAATATTCACTATTATATCGATATAATGTTCAGTTAAGTTATATCAGCACACATTTTATTAGTCTAATAGAATATAACATCAACCAATAACTCTCCTCTTTCATCCATACTATATCTGAATCCACACTTTTTCATTTAGACACTCACCGCATTAGATCTCGGATACTATCAAATCGGAGATGCTAGACTACAACATTTGGCTGATGCATTACGCCGTAATACAGTGAATACCATTATCTCTTTATCTATACCATGTTTTTACCTCCACTTTTTTATCTAGACTTTCACTACATTAAGTCTTTCTGGTCATTCAATCGGAGACGTTGGAGCAAAGTATTTAGCTAATGGATTGAAACATAACAAAGTGATTATCATTCTCTGTTTATCGACACTATATCTTTACTTACACTTCTCCATCTAGACGCTCACCATACTAAATCTCGCAAATAATCAAATCAGAGCTGTTGGAACACGATACTTAGTTAATGGACTGCAACAGAACAAAGTAAATAGCATTCTTTCTTCATTTACATTATCTCTTTTTTGCATTTTCCACTTAGACACTCATTACGCTAGATCTTGGATCCAATCAAATAGGAAATATTGGAGCACGACATTTAGCTAATGGCTTGCGACATAACAAAGTAATTATCAATCTCTCTTCATATATCCCTAGTCTTTACTAGCATTTCTTGCCTAGACGCTCATCACATTAGATCTCGGACACAATAAAATCAGTGATGCTGGGGTACAACATTTGGCTGATGCATTACGGCACAACACAGTAATTATCATTCTTTCTTCGTATAAACCAAATCTTTACTTACACTTTTACATCTAGACACTCACCACACTTAATCTTACAGGTAATCAAGTCGGGCATATTGGAGCACAACATTTGGCTGATGGATTAGAACATAACACAGTAATTATCATTCTCTTTTCATCTACGCCTCGATTTTACCAGCACTTTTTATCTAGACGCTCACCGCACTAGATATCGGACACAATCAAATCGAAGAAGCTGGGGCACAATATTTAGCTAATAGATTACGACATAACACAGTAATTATCATTCTCTTTTCATCTATGCCTCGTCTTGACCAGCATTTTTTATCTAGACGTTCATCGCACTATATCTCCGATATAATCAGATTAGGTACATTGGGGCGCAACATTTGGCTGATGTATTACGGCACAGTATAGTAATTATCATTTTCTCGTCATATAAACTATAGCTTACTTATACTTTTTCATTAAGACGCTCACTACACTAGATGTCTGCGGGAATGAAATCGGAGATGTTGGAACATCATATCTGGCTGACGCATTAAGACATAATACAGTAATTAGCATTTTTTCTCCATCTATATCATGTCCTCTTTTTGCACTATCTCAACTAGACACTCACCACACTAAATCTCCAGAGTGATAGAATCGGAGATGTTGGAGCACAACATTTAGCTAACGGATTACTACATAACACGGTAATTAGTAGTTTTTTCTCATTTACATAATGTATTTTTTCGCACTTTTATTCAGACACTCACCACATTAGATCTCTCACATAATTACCTGGGGAATCTTGCTGTACAAAATCTGGCTAATGTATTACGACATAACACAGTAATGAGCATTTTTTTCTTCTTCTACCATATGTTTTTATCTGCGCTTTTTCATTCAAACGCTCGCTACACTGAATCTTGCAGCTAATAGAATCGGAGTTGTTGGAGCACAACACTTGGCTGGCATATTGCGACATAAAACAGTAATTATCATTCTGACTTCATCTGTACTAGATCTTTACCTGGACTTTTCATCTAGGCACTCATCACACTATCTCTCAGATGGAATGAAATCGGAACTGTTGGAATACAACATTTGGCTGATGGATTACAACATAACACAGTAATTATTATTCTCTCCTCACCTGTACTATGTCTTTACTTTTATTTTTTCATCTAGACGCTCGCCACACTAGATATCGCACACAATCAAATAGAAGCCGTTGGAGCACAACATTTGGCTGATTTATTGCGACATAATACAGTAATTAACACTCTCTTCACCTATGTCATGTCTTTACCTTCATTTTTCATCTAGACACTCACTGAACTATATCTCGGTTGGAATGAAATTGGAGCTGTTGGAGCAGAACATGTGGCTAATGTATTACGACATAATGCGGTAACTAAATTTTGTTTTCGTCTATAGCGTGTCTTTTATTGCACTTTTTCATCTAGACACTCACCATACTAGGTCTCGAAAATAATCAAATGGGAGTTGATGGAGCACAACATTTAGCTAACGGATTACGACATAACACGGTAGTTATCATTCGCTGTTCAGCTATGTCTCATTGTTATCAACACTATTTTTGTGTAGGCACTCACTACACTAATTCTCGAATATAATAATTTCAGAGCTGTTGAAATACAACATTTAGCTGACGTATTACGACATAACACAGTAATTGTCATTCTATCTTCATATAAACTATAGCTTACCTACACATTTTCATTTAGACGCTCACTACACTAGATGTCTACGGGAATCGAATCGGAGATGTTGGAACACGATATCTTGCTGATGCATTACGACATAATACAGTAATTAGCATTTTTCCCCATCTACAGCATGCTTTTTTTGCGCCTTTTTCTCTAGACACTCACCACGCTAAATCTTAAAAGTAATTATATCGGAGATATTGGAGCGCAACATTTGGTTGATTTATTAAGACATAATACAGTAAGTACTACTCTCTCTTAAGCCATACCTTATCTTTATCTGCATTGTTTGATTTAGACACTTACTACCGTAAGCATCTTCATGAATGAGATCAAATACGCTACTGAACATGAAATCAATGAATGTATTGCACGCAATAAAAAGCTTCGATAGCTGATACATAGCTAGTAATGATGATAGTTTTTTTTGTAATGTAATTTTCATGAACATCCCAAATAAAACTGCTTGTTTTTCAATTTAATGTTCATTCTTGTGATAATGTTTAGTGAGAGGTTTTGCTATAATGGAAAAGAGATTTTGCAAAAGAAAAAAAAAAAAGGTTTTAGAAAAGCATTTTGTGATAATGCAGCATATGGTAAATCAGGATGGGATTGTGTATTAAAATAATATAACGCTTAATAAAGGTTATCCCTAATGGAAGTAGGGCTGAAAATGCCTGATATGGTAGTACCAAGACTTTCAAAGATCGTTGTAGACGACTGCGAACAATGAAAGATTCTGTGAGATAATAATAAAAATCTGAGAAGTTATTCTCAGTAATATTGATGGAAAATGTTTCGTTGAATGATACTGAAACAGAAAGGATTTTTCTAGAATAGTAATGAGCCGTATAACGTGCAATGTTGAATAATGTTTAGAAAAGACGATTCTATTCAATAGAGATGAGCTCGAAAGAATTTCATGTTTAATACTGCTAAATTACCTTTAGATCATTTTTTCGGATTTTCAGAATTTCTTAAGAATTTCTACCTGCATAGCTGAGTTACTAAGAATTTATCCAGAGTGGAAATGAGTTCAGTGAAGAACTCTTTTGCAAATAGGAAAACTGTTTTTTCGATATGGTTTTGTATATGCTCAAAATTACTCTCGCATTTAATTATGTTTTGTTTACTTAACTGCATAGCTTAATTGAAATTGAACAAAACTCATGCGTTGTTTATTGAGTTTAAGTATCATTATGTCAGTAAAAGAATTGTGGAATGATATTAACCTTTTCTTGCTGATCTAAGAAAAGTTTTCATGAATAGTTTAATAGCTTATGCTGATATCATATATCATTGATGAGTATGTAGATAAAAGGACTTGAGGGCATAGCTGTGATTGGCAAAAGTTTATAATCGTCGAACTTACACACGCCTCTTTAGTAAGTATTTGAATCAAATAAAAATCTTGTTACTAAATTTTTGATGAAAACATGATTTATAAAGTTTGTTTAGAATGCAAAAAACGGATGAATAGATATGACGGTGATAGAATGTATAGAAATTCAGTTACAAAAGTACTAATTATTTTATTCTTAGTATACTAATCATGGTGATGTTTTCATATATATCATCTTCATGAAATAGTATTTTTTTTTCTGTACAAATCATGCATGTGCATCCTGTATTTGTCGGATTCACAAAATTTCTATGAATTGAAAATCCATCGTTCCTTATTTGAAATTATTTTAAATGGTATTTGTATTTGCATAACAGAAAGAAAATTTTAATAAATTATTACAAATGATAGAAGAGACAAAACGGTTCTAAAGTATTCTATAGTCATTTATAAAACTTTGGAGAATAATATTAATTTAATTAGTCAATACTATCATTACTATAAGAATTAACACGTATAAAATCTATGAAGCAAGGAAACGAAACAGTAGGAAAATATTAATGATGGAAGAATATGTGGAATAATAGTTCTTTGTTTGTATTCATTAAGTAAATGTTGTCTAACTGTTACAAACAAGAAAAAATGCTTATAAAAGAACTTAATAATCTTTAAGATCCACTCAAAATCTTAAACATTTCAATAGTAAACTTTTAATGATGTTTTCTATAACGAGATCAAATAATCATCCTGAGAATATAATCTTCATTTTTTTTAATCAATGATTAGCACATCCTACATATTTCTCAAAGTTATTGTCGAACTTACAGATATTGCGTGTGTATCTATCAGAGTGCAATAGGCTTCGTATAAATAAGCAAATCGACACGTTTATATGGTTCTGCTGCAAGACAAATAACAGTTAAGATTGAAATCATACTCTAAATGTTTGGAATGATATTTTTTCGCTTCTGCCATACAAAATGAAAACTTGATCCACAACGATAGAAAAAATATTTTATAAAAAACTAGATGGCGCTACCATCCAATATACTATTACTATAGCCATCTATTACTTCAAACAAATTTTATGAAAAATTTAGTTGAAAAAAAAAATCTTTCGATATCCGATAATTATTTTTATTAAAAATAAAATAATTTTAAGAAAAACATCTTGTTTGTTGTCTTTGGTTGCTCACCTACCACCGATATGGCTCTTTTGATCATC
>CAJNOI010000017.1:81516-119998 GCA_905250115.1 Adineta steineri | reverse complement strand
AAATAAGCAATACACCCACACGATTCTTAACAAAAGATGATGTTGGATGAATAAAATTTATTTCGAATTTTTTCCAGATTATTTCTTATTCAGTTTAATATGGATCGTCCAACATCAACCGCAATAAATAAAGCAACGGAATATGATAAACTACAACAAATCTTAGATAAAGTACGAGATTTAAAACAATCATTAGCTAATTTTTTTACAGAATATGAACATGGTCAGCCATCATGGCCAACAATTCTCGATCAAATGAATGTTTTATCTTCTCAAATAACAACATTACGTACATCAGTACGTCATATTTTACCATTATTACGTACAAATTCTATTATGCCAATGTGTTTATCACCTGAAAATGATCTTACTGTTGAACAATTAACTGAAAGACGTTTATCAATATTTAATCATGATTTTATGCCACAATTATTACGTACAAAAAATTTACCTGAAATTGAAGAACGTGAACGTTTATTAAATACAAATTTAACTACTAATAATAATAATAATAGTAATCCAATGGGTCGTTCAATGCCAGCACCAAATGAAATTCATACACGTGTACAAGAATTAAATTTATACTTAGATCATGTTACGGCTTTACTTCGTCAAACAAAAGATGTAACAGATAAAAGTGAAAAACAATTTGATTTACAACGTTTTACAAATCAAAGTGATACAAAACGTTTATTAGATGCAATGAATTATGGTATTGGTCTTAAAGCACCTGATACATCATCATCACCTATAACAACAAATGAACAAGCGAATATGAATCAACAAATGTCAACACAACCACCAAGACAACAAGCACCAACTCTTAGAATAAAAACTGTTTCAAAATCGAATCGATGAAAAATTCTCCCTTTTTGTACAATATTTCCAAAATAAATTTATTTTCTTTTTCTTTTGTTATAGATTAAAATTTATCTCTTTTTATCCTCGAGGTATTAAATATGAGAGAAAAACGGATATTTCTCTAAAACAAAATTTATATTTATTTATTTTAATTATCGTCAACATAAAAATCATTTGAAAACAAAATTATAAATAAACAAGATTCATAATGAGTGGTGGTGCAGCAGCAGCATCAGCTCCACGTAAACAAGCAGTTGATAGTAAGTTTGTGTTTATTATTAATAAAAAAATGATTCTATAAATTTAGATCGGTCAGATGCCAGTAATTCAAAAGTAGTGACAGTAGTTGCAACACGTGGCCGTGGCAATGAAATATCTGAAGAAATATCTTATACAGATACAAAAGTTATTGGTAATGGATCATTTGGAGTTGTATATCAAGCTCGAGTTGTACATTCAAATGAGCAAGTGGCTATAAAAAAGGTTTTACAAGATAAAAGATTTAAAGTAAAATTATACGAAATAGCATTTTTCTATTATTTTTAAAATATTTTTTTTCTTATAGAATCGAGAACTACAGATTATGCGACGACTTGATCATCAAAATATTGTTCAATTAAAATATTTCTTCTTTTCATCTGGTGACAAAGTAAATGTGTGTGATTCAGATAGAAAAAATAAAAATAAAACCAACTTAATATTCTATTTTAGCAGAAAGAAGAAGTTTTCTTAAATCTTGTACTTGAATTTATACCTGAAACGGTCTATCGTGTCGCACGTCATTATACAAAACAAAAGCAAACCATTCCGATACTTTATGTCAAAGTATGTATTTTCTTCTTGAAGTTTATAATGAGTGTATTGTTTTTGTGATAAGGTTAAATTAGAATTCATTCTATAATTGAGAAGAAAAATACAGGATCTTATCTTTTTAAAATTGATGTCGATTATCTAGAAGAAAAATATATATAATTAATTTCAAATTTTTAGTTGTATATGTATCAATTATTTCGTGCATTGGCTTATATACATTCATTTGGTATTTGTCATCGGGACATTAAACCTCAAAATTTATTACTCGATCCGGAATCATCCATATTAAAATTATGCGATTTTGGAAGGTATAATAATAAAAATTATAAAACTAATTTTATCGTTTTTTTTCATTTCTAGTGCCAAACAATTAATTAAAGGTGAACCAAATGTTTCATATATATGTTCACGTTATTATCGTGCACCGGAATTAATTTTTGGCGCCATTGATTATACATGTTATATAGATGTTTGGTCATCTGGATGTGTTTTTGCTGAACTTCTTCTTGGTCAACCAATATTTCCGGGTGAAAGTGGTGTTGATCAATTAGTCGAAATAATCAAAGTATTAGGTACACCAAGTCGTGAACAAATCCGACAAATGAATCCGAATTATCAAGAATTTCGTTTTCCTCAAATAAAAGCTCATCCATGGAATAAGGTTTTTCGTAATCGTACACCACAAGTGGCAATTGAACTTGTATGTCGTTTACTTGAGTATACGCCAGCTACACGATTAACACCACTTGAAGCTTGTGCACATACATTTTTTGATGAATTACGTGATCCTGATACGCGATTACCAAATGGAACCCTTCCACCACTTTTTAATTTTAGCCAATTAGGTTTGTTATTTTAAATTATTTATTTTTTATAAGAATTAAATTATTTAGAATTAAATATAAATTCAACGCTCAATTCACGTTTAATTCCTCCGCATATGCAAGGTCAACAAACAGTAGCAGCTAGTAGTATTGCTGGTTCATCATCAAATTTAGCAGCAACTAATGCATCAGCTACAGGTGGTAATACAACAGGAGTATCGGTGACAACATCAAGTATTAATGAAAAATCGATAACACCATCAAATAATACTCCACCATCATCCGTTGTGCCAACAGTAGCAGCATCAGGAATAACAGCAACAAATTTGAATGGACCTGGAGAAAATGATGCTATGAGTAGTCTTGATGAACAGACAACAACAAGCGGTGATTCAATTAATAAAGATCGTCCTTAAACGTTCGATTTTATCTCTCTTTCTTTTTCTTTCTCTCTTTCTTTTACTCTTCATTATTGTCGTATATACGTGTGTGTGTGTGTCTGTGTATCAGTGGCTTCTTTTAATTCTTCATTTATATATATATATATATTGACAAAAAAAAAAACACAACATCATAAAATACGATCAAACATTACTGCTGCTCTGTTTTTAATAATACACAAACGAAAACGCCCAATATGTATGTGATTACTATAATCACCATTCAGCTTTAGTATGCATCTTCACCGTCGCATCTTTTTTTTCTTTTCCGTTTTTCAACATGCTTTTGTACACTATTCTTTTCTCTCCCGAAATCTGGAACTATCCTCGCGTGCGTGTGTGTGTGTGTGTTTGTTTCTCTATATATTTTTTCTCACATTTGTGTTGCTGTTCTGTAAGTGTGTGCGTGTGAGTGTTCATTTATCATCTGCAGAAAAACAATAACAACAACAACAACAACAGCTTCACTCTCATGTCAATACATACGCACATGAATTATGTCTTTTTCTTTTTTTGTCCTCCACTTTCTTTTTCTCAACTTCCTTTATTCTCTTCTTTATCTTACTTTTTGCTGTCTTTGGCTTCTTTTTCTCTCTTTTCAGCGCATATACATTATAAAGAAAAGTCGTCTGCAGCATAAATGATGAACGAAACTGAAAAAAAAAAAACTAAATATATCTTTTATTGATTTTGACCTTTTAATAGATTGTATATATATATATATGTATTCAAAAAGAGATTGATTTTTCTGTCTTGTTAATTATTGAGAATGATCAAAACTAAAGAAATCGTATATTGATTTATAATTTTTAATATTCTCTACTAATAACAGCTGTAGAATGTATGTATATCAATAATACAACTGGTGCATTGAATAATTTAGTAGAGTAGAAAATTATGAATTGAATTGCAGCTGTTAGTGAATTAAAAATATGATTATTATTTTTTCATGAGTTCTACCTCGTTTTTTTATCAACGATAACAACATTTGAGAAGACATAAAAAATTTTTAACTTGGCAAATGAGAGACATCTCTCGAAATAGTGTGATCATATGTAACAACAAGAGGACGACGAGAACATTTTATAAATAATGAATATCATTTAGAACCAATGGAGAATAGCATCATACTTGACAATTTATTTATTATTTTTTATATAAAATTTATTTTCTTTCAAAAAAAATAATTTCAGCTATGAGAATAAATGAAAATCGATATGGTTATATAATTATGCTATTTGTCTGAGAAACATAGTTTTATTATGATAATTTATCAATTAATAGTAATGTAATTATCTATTTTTATGCTAGTTTAATCTTATTGCATGCAATAAATATCGTGACTATGTCTTAATACTAATAGCCGGAATATCCGTCCTTAGAACGAGAACAAAAAAAGTAGCGTTTTATTCAAAACCATACCGGAAACAGTAGATTCTAAGGTGCCTACTGTTATGTGAGATTTTTTTTCTAGTATGAAACAATAATTATTACCTAGACGATGTATTTATAATGAGCTAGATCGTCTATTATGTAAATTTTTAAACGATTTTTTTCTCTTTCTATATTTGATATTTATTCGAATTGTTTAATGGGTTAATATTGAAAGATAAAAAAGATCGAACCTACTATCCATCATTGTTGATCGTCAATAGGATGAACAAATAACTTACCATCTTTCGTCTGATATATCATTGATGTATCTTTCTGTTCTGATTGACGTTTTGAATTCGTTTTTTTTTTGATACAACTATTGATAAATATGAATAAAGACTTTTAAGAAATATTTCTAGATTAAGAGAATGAAGTGGTCACAACACATCATTATTTGTTTGATTCAACTTGTGTGTTGGACTTCATATAATTATCCAGTAAATTCCCTTGAGAATGGACTTTTACGACAACCACCAATGGTGTATATTAAATATAATCTATTTAAACTAATATCTATTTCTGATATTGTAGGGTTGGTTAACATGGCAACGATTTCGTTGTGTTACTGATTGTCAAGAAAATCCTGATACTTGTATTAGGTAAGTTACTTTGATGAAATATTGATCAAAGTTAATCAATCTTTTTTTATTTTTAGCGAAAAATTGATTCGAACACAAGCTCAATTATTAGTCAGTGGTGGATATTTAGCTGCAGGTTATGAATATATTATTATTGATGATTGTTGGTTAAATAAAACACGAGCTGCCGTAAGTTCAAATATTCGAAAAATAATATCTATCTGTCTATAATAGGATGGTTCTTTACAACCAGATAATCAACGTTTTCCAAGTGGAATTCGAGCATTATCTGATTATGTACATTCTCTCGGGTTAAAATTTGGTATTTATGAAGATTATGGTACAGAAACATGTGCTGGTTATCCAGGTGTTTTAGGACATTTAGAACAAGATGCTCAAAGTAAAATTAATTAAAATTCTGGATCATTAATATTTTTTTTTTGAATATTTTAGCATTCGCTTCATGGAAAGTTGATTATTTGAAATTAGATGGATGTAATGCTGATATCAAAGATTATGATACAGGTTATCCAGCTATGGAAAATGCTTTGAATGCAACTGGATTTCCCATAGCATATTCATGTTCATGGCCAGCTTATCAAGAATATGCAAAAATGAAACCAAATTATTCTGCTATTGCTCAAACATGTAATTTATGGAGAAATTGGGGTGATATTGATGATTCATGGGATAGTGTTTATTCAATTGTACAATGGTTTGGTGATAATCAAGATCGTTTAGCTCCATTTCATGGTCCAGGACATTGGAATGATCCTGATATGGTAAAAACAAACAAACATGATGATTGTATATTTAATTGATCTTTATTTTATTTTTATAAATTCTATAGATAGTCGTTGGAAATTATGGTTTAAGTCCAAGTCAATCACGAGCACAAATGGCACTTTGGTCAATTATGGCTGCACCACTTATTCTTTCAGTTGATTTAAGAACAATTAGTGATTGGGCACGTGATATTATATTAAATAAAAATTTAATTGCTATTAATCAAGATCCACTTGGAGCAATGGGACGACGTATTCTCAAAGTAATTATCTTGATATTCTTTTTGACATGTCAATTTAATAGAGATTTTTTATCATGAAAATTCACATTCATTTGTTTACTTTTTTAGTTAGATGGTCATGTTGAAGTATGGAGTAAATCATTACAAAATGATCGTACAGCAGTAAGATATTCTATCA
The DNA here is from genome assembly GCA_905250115.1 of Adineta steineri. Classification (NCBI taxonomy): domain Eukaryota; kingdom Metazoa; phylum Rotifera; class Eurotatoria; order Adinetida; family Adinetidae; genus Adineta; species Adineta steineri. The sequence goes on along the minus strand of CAJNOI010000017.1, from coordinate 113,843 downwards.
AATATTTGAAATCTATTTTATTATTTTAGTTTGTTGCACTTTTTCCTGAACCATATGGCACACCAATTCGTATGAGTATAAGTCTTACTGATCTTGGTCTAGGTCGTTTTGATGAATATGATATTTTTGAAACATTCCATGGTGATTTTCTTGGTAAATATCATAAAAGTGATCGATATAATTTTACAATCAATCCATCCGGTGATGTGCATGCATTTTATGTTGAATCAGCTCTTATTAAATCGCTCTAAACGTGCATTTCTTTTTTTTTATTTCTAATCATTTCATTTAACTTCGTGATACGTTTTTCTTAATGATTCATAGTTGCTATGATTATTTCAAACAAATAAAATTTGATATACATAAGAATTTTTCAAAAAAAAATATATATCGTTCTATTATTTGCAGATATGTCGAGGTTGTTAAATAAACTTCATTATTGTGATGACGTAGGACATAAAGAAAATTATTTATCAGGAATTCATAGTGTTAGTCATTATTGACAATGTAAAATGCATGATTTTATTATAGAGGAAATGCGAGTGAAGTCTATTTACCATATGTTATAATTGTACTTTTTTCAAAATGATGTTTACGATAAAGTTCTTTATCTTTACATATATTGCGAAATTCTCTAGATTATTCATTTTTTTTGATTTTATTGTAAACAATATGAATATTTCATAAATTTTTTGAATAGCAGCAAGTCAGATAGCGATAGAATTCTACTTTTTAAAAAGTTTGTTTTCTTAAAACACAGCTTTATAAATGTAAGATATAGTATTTTAATACAATATCCAAAAATAGATCAAAATGTATTGAAGCATATTAATATAAGTTTAGAAAATGAGTTTACATTAAGCAACAAGAAAAAAAAACAAGCAAAGTGAAGAATTTTATTTATGTATGTTGTTTTGTTTTTAATTCTATCTGACCAGAATATTGTAATGAAATAAAATATTCCCAATTATTTAAGCAGTTGAATTATCAGATGTTCTTTCAGGTGCTATACGTCGTGCTCCAGCTGGTATTGGATGTAAAATAGTTCTATGATGTGGTCGCATAGTATAACCATTTTCATTATGTAATTGATTATCATAAAGTGAACGTGTTGCTGGTAATCGATGTTTATGATGAAAACTTTCTAATTCTATATTATCATTTGAACGTAATGCACCACTTTGTTTTGTCTCAATACCTGGTACAGGTACACGTTCTTCTTTTGGTAAACGATCTTTTTCTGTTTCATCTTCTGTTTCACAATAAACACTAAAACTCCATAAATATGTACCAATACGTACTGCCTAAATAATAAAAAAAAATTTTGTTTTTGTATTTCAACGTTACATATTTGATTTCTCTCTTACGGTAAAAACTGCAATACTAAATCCGAGTATTGCTCCACCAATAACATCTGTTGGATGATGTTTAAAATCAGTAATACGTGATAAACAAGTAAAAAAAGCTATTGCTATACATATACATTGAAGAAATGGTTTAAGAAATTGTATATTTGGACAAACAAGACGTGCTTCAAAATACACCTATGAAAATAAAATAATTAAAATTTTTTTCATTATATTTATATTAATATATTTACAAATAAGAAAACAAATGCATATGTTGAATAACTTGAATGACCTGATGGAAATGATAATCTTGCTTCTTGAAGTTGAGTTGCTGTTGCTGTTGAATTACAATTATGATCTGTAATGTATCTAATATATAAAACAATATATATATATATATTTTGTTAATAAACTAAAATTTACAGTGGAATATTTAATGAACCACTTGCAGTTGATATTGTTTGTGTACATTGAATATTACTCCACACAGGATTACAAATACTTAAATAATATGGTCTTAATCGACCAATAGTACCTAGAATAAATTTGAAATCTTTTTACAAATTTATATTTAATATATTTCTTACGTTTGCCAACTTCAGTAATAAGAAAACAGATAGCAATGCCAAGTATAAAAAGAAATATTGATTGAAAAATTGTTTTAAGATAATCAACTTGACGTTGTTTTAAACTATTTTTACTTGGTCCACGACCACAATGAAACGGACGAACTACCCAAATTTCCACGATACAAAACTATAAATAGATTTTTATTAATTCTTATAATTATTCATAGTTCGACACACATGACATACAAAGGTATCCAAGGCAAACAAAATATTTTCCTCAAATAACAGTTTTTGTTAAGATTAAATTATTTTGACATTAACGAGAATTAAATCTCAATAAAAAATAGATTTAATCTTAATATTCGATCGTTATTTTTCATATCTTATCAAAAATATCCTGGACTACATTTATAAAAACTTACAATAATAACAGGACCAACTCCACCATAAACTCCAAGTAGCCACATTGGAATTGTATCAGGTTTATTTGGATATCGGATTGATGTATCATCACAAAAAAAACCCTTTTTGTACGGGTTTAATTAATAGATAAATAAGAGCAAATACCAAACATGCTATTAAAAAAAATTATATTTAAAAATTAAAAAAAAACAAGTTCTATCTATGATATTTGTTGACATACTTGCTGCAATTGCCAAAATATCAAATACATGATTTAATAAATGTCGTCGTTTAGATTTTTTTGGTTGAGTTCCTTTTTCCACATCATGATTTGGTTTAGTAGTACCGCCTAATTTATCCATGATAAAGCCTATTTCACTTGTCGGAGGTGATTCTAGAAGAGCACACGTATATTAGCAATGCTTTTCATTAAAATGCTCAAAAGAGAAAAAGAAAAATATCACTCAAAGAAAAAAATTTAAACGCCTACTTAAGCAATTTTAATCATTGTTTTATTTTGCTTGACGTTGAAAAAAAATGACGTAGAATAGAATAGCAACAAGCTTTTTTTTTGTCATTGCATTGTTTTCAGGAAATGTAAATTATTAGTGCGTAATCATTGTTTTTTCTTCTCATTTATGATATTTACAAAGTAAATCGAGAAAAAAGTATGTTGTCAACCGCTAATGGCCGTCTGTTTTGTAATTTGCAAGATGGTTAATATTTTTTTATGAGAAGATACATAAAATAAGAAATGTCATGGGTACTTATACATTCATTTTGTTTTAAACTATAGATAACTCAAAAAATTAGTGCAGGTAATTAACTCGTTATTTTTTGTATTATATTAGACAAAACTGGACGAGTCATTGAACTGTTTTAATTCAAAATTGTTGTTATGAATAGTATGACTTTGTTTTTTTGCTTTAAAAGTCATATCTTTCTTATAAACTGATAAGAAAAAATGTTGTTTTTTTTAGTTGCTAGGTAATCGTTCGTTTATCTTTTGATATGACTAGTATTAGCCGTATATCATTCAATATTTAACAATCATGATTTTATATAAAAATAAAATTACCTGACATTTTGAATTATCCAAGAAAGAAACAATCACCGAAAATGAAATATATATTTCGATATCTCTCGCTTTTTCTCTCTATTCTTTTACTTAATGATAAGAAATATAAAAAACAAATCATCGATTACTCACCATTATTTCGTTCTCGTGTCAATAATTGTTGTTCATGTTCATAAGAATTTGTACATGGTCTTTCATATATACTTCCAGGTCTATTTTGTGCTTGATAATGAAAATGTGGTGGTGTTATTGGTTGAAATGTATCATATAATGGATTATATTCTGCCGTTCCTCGTTTTCGCGATGGATATCTTTCAAGAACATATCGTCTTTTTGTAGCTGAACAAAAATACATATCAGGTGTATAATAATTATAATAATCATCAGAAATAGAGAATATCATGTCTAGTCTTTTCGGTTTTTTTTTCTACTCGAAATGAATAGCAAACAAGATAAGATAATCGAATTGAAACTTGCATCTACTTACATTCAGGAGATTCATAATATGGAGAAATCGTATAAATGACGGGTTTCATCATTTCTTCGTGTTGAACTAATGCCCTTACGACAAGTTGAATACGTTTATCATTTCAACAATTGTAATTCATCTCATCGAACAACTTGACATTTTATGTACAACTTTATACTTTTTTATTTAGTCATTCATCTATTATAGCCACAATAAAATAATGTCAAGGTTTTCCTTGGCTACAGACCTCAAAATCTATGATTAATGATTTAGTTCGTGAAAAATGTAAATACGATCTAAATCAATAAACTGATATTTTCTATACCAAAGAATAACTAATTCTGTATAAAATATGTCAATTTATAAGATAGCGGAATTGATCATTGAATTTATGATTACTTATACTTATCTCCTGACAGTGTAGGTGCGTTTATAAGTAGTATAGATTGAATAACTACAACACCTTAAATACATAAAAGCATTATCTTGTATACCTCAAGGATAAAGATATGAATATAAATTGCATATCAAATTACTGTAATATATTTTAAAAAACTTCAAATATAATAAATATAAAAGTTTTATGAGAAATTTACTAATAATATTTGTGAAGAGAACTTATGTATTTCAAGTATTACTATTGAATAGATTTTATGAAAAAATGATTAAAATATATTTGAGAAAAATAATTATTGTAATGAATGTTTTCATACCTTCGTCTTCCAATAAATCCATATTCAATCGATTTGACAAATATATCAATAATGATAAACAAAATCAATTCTTCTATCTTTCTTTTTCTCCTTTTCTCTATCTCTCCCTATAGACAATATAATAAATCGATTGATATTAAATGTTAGTTAGACAAATAAGAATTTAATTCAAAATGACATGGTCATTTCTCTTATATATAATTTACCTGGTAATTGTTGAGTACGTCCTCTATTATAATTTGTTCCGCCAACAAATAATAACGGATAATCATTTTGATGTCCGTCAAACATTGCAAATAAAAACTAAGTATCGTACATATACATATTTCGTTGATTAGCGAAAAAAAAGACTTTTTTTTGTTATTCTTCAAAGTGTTCTTGTCCTATATGGTTTTTTTCTTACACAAAGTGTAGGCGTTTTTTGTGTTCTGTTTTTTTTAATGGTTGTACTTGCACAACCAAAAAGCAAGAACATGAATGTTGCCTGTAAAAAAACTATATATACAATGCTTCTAACTTATATTTTATTATACAAAGTAAAAACTTTGAACATTTTCTTATATACAAAAAGTAATTATACTAATGTGTAGTGAAGCTAGCAAAGTTCTTCTTGCTGAAACATGGTCAGAAGATGTTGATCCAACTGGATGGTGGATGAGTGAGAAGCTCGATGGTGTTCGGTATGTTTTTTTCTTCTTAATAAAAACATTGATTATATTGTAATTGTCAATATATATTTTAGAGCATATTGGAATGGAAAAAATTTTTACTCTCGTCAAGGAAATCTTTTTCATGTTCCTGATTTTTTCAAGGCTACTCTTCCTAAAGTCGCACTTGATGGAGAAATATGGTAAGATTGTTTTTTTGTTTTTTCTCTAAAGGTGTCTTTATTTATTTATTGTGTTGTCTAGGTGCGGACGTGGTTTATTTCAAAAATGTGTTAGCATTGTAAAAAAACAAGCCAATAAAGTTGTACCAGATGATTATAAACTTTTAACATATTTAATTTTTGATGCACCAACTCAAGGAGGAAAATATGAAGATCGTGTTAAATGGTTACAAGCAAATATTCCACAAGATGATGATAAATGTTTTGCAACAGTTGTCGGTATTAAAAAATGTGAAGGTTTAGCACAATTGAAACAATATTTAGCTGATGTTAATAAAGCTGGTGGAGAGGGTATTATGCTTCGTAAACCAGGTAGTCTTTACGAACATAAACGTTCAACAACTTTACTTAAAGTAAAAACATTTTATGATGAAGGTAAAGAAAAATTACAATTATTATCATTTGAAATATAATTGATTCTTTTTTTCAATTTTTAGAAGCGTATGTAATTGGACATAAGCCTAGTAAAAGTTTAATAGGTATGACAGGTGCACTTGAATGTGAATTACCTAATGGAAAACGATTCGATGTTGGTAGTGGACTTACGATGGATCAACGTCGAAAACCACCAAAAATTGGTTCTGTTATTACATTTAAATTTCAAGAATTATCTAATAATGGTCATCCACGGTTTCCTACATTTCTTCGAGTTCGTACTGATTTAACATGGAATGATGTACTCGAAGCAGCTAAAACAAAAAAACCAGTTAGTACAATACAAAAAATTGTTCCATCAGCTAAATTATCGAAACAACATTCAATATTATTTTCTGTTGTTCCATCACGTGATGCAACTACAAATAAAAAAATTGTCACATCGGATGATGAAGATGATGATGCACCATCAACAACATCATCACCATCGAAAACTACAGATACACGTAAAATATGTCAATATGGAGCAAAATGTTATCGAACAAATGCTGATCATTTAAAAAACTTTCAACATCCATCATCAACACCTACTAAAACAACACAACCAGAAACGACAACGAAACCTGTTTGTACCTTTGGTGCCAAATGTTTTCGTACAAGTTCAGTACACTTAGCTACTTATTCTCATCCACCTAAAAGTGAAAATAAAGATACTACTGGTGAAGATGAAGCACTTGATACACGTGAATTAATGGAGAATGAAGAACCTGCTTCACCAACAACCACTGATAATTTATTAGCTAAAGATAAAAACAAAGGTCTCACATTCGATGATGACGTTGATGAGGATAATAATCAAGATCAAGAAATGGTTACTCGTCCAAAAAAAGATTGGATAAATCTTGAAAACAAAGTTAACGAACAAACAAAATGTCTAGCTCATCTTGAAGAAATATTCAAGAAAACAAAACGATCAAATTCAACAAATGATGACAATCAAGATAATGTCAAACGTCCTAAAACTGATTAAAATTTTTTTCTTTTGTATTTAAATACGCCAATAATACGTTGTTTTTTTATTTTCGTTGTATTGTAATTTTGTTTTTGAAAAAAAAAGAGTCTCATTATTTGAGATACATATACACAAACAAAAAATTAATAATAATAATAATTTAGAAGACAACAAATACATAAAAATAAAATAGAAAGAAATACTTCTCGTTTATTTTTCTTTCTTATGAGACAATGATTGTCATTTAGAGAGAAAAATATCTTATTTACACACAGGGATTCGCGCAAGACAGGTGACTAGAGTGCATAGATATATGGCATATTTATGTGCGGTATGTAATCAAGGACAAAAAATGAAAAAAAAAAAGAAAAAGAAAAAGAAAAGAAAAGAAAACAGCAACACAGGGATATTGGCTAACATCGTCATATTCACTGTCATACCATTTGTTTTTCATCAGTTGTTTGTTGATGTATTATATCACTAATACTTGTTGGTATTTTTAACTGTTGTGAAGCATCTGTTGCTATTAGATCATTTATTGAACCGTGTTCATCAACAGTCATTAAACTACTTGTTTTACGTTTCGTTGATTTTATTTCGTCTTTATCATTTGTCGTATTTAAATCAAAACGATTTGCATATGATTTTGGCGATTCATTTAGATTGGAATGAAGTACAATATTTTGTTGTGATGAAGTTGATCGTCGATGTTGTATCACATTGGCGGTGGTAAGTGTATGACCTATTGATCCTGAAGCACGCGGTGTTAATGAAAGAGGTAATTGAAAATCGCCGAGTTCTTCATCAAGTTCTTCCTCGTTGGTTGCAGTATTATTATTATTTGTGCGATCCTTTGAAATAAGAATATTTCAATAATTTCATTTTAATATATTTTTTTTTCTGTATAAATTAATTATGTAAATTAAAAGCAATTGAGAAAGCTTATCTAGAGCTTTAGAATCTTAGCAAAGATATATATGAAGAGAGAGAGAGGATCACTGATATGATCTATTCAATTTATGCTCGATTGGTAATCAGTATTTGCTGTTTTTCAATAGATATATATCTGTTTTGGGTCAATACTAATAGAAAACAACGACCCGTATTTTCCAGATCAAAGGAAGTTATTTTTTTAAATGAAAAGGAAAAAAATGTAATAGACGTAGATAAGCACACACATTTCCTAAAGAATTATTTAGCATGCAAATATTGTCATTAAAAAGACTTAGAGATTAGTAGTAAAATTTCTAACAAATTGATAAAGGTTATTCGATAAATATCGATTCGGATGTATGTTTAGGTCCAGCGAACTCTATTTACTAGTAAAAGTCAATTGCACTATAATTACTATAAGATTACTGTCAAGATTGCCTGTCAAATGTATATTGTATGTTATGCATCAATAAAAATAAACGAGAAAAAACAAATTCTGATTTTTTTCTAGAGTAATTATCAGATTTAACAAGAATAATTTCCTTTACAAATTATATGAATTCTAATCAGACTTGAATATAAATATTTCGAATTCAACAGTTCCTTATCCTATAAAAATCTACTATGCAATTTAATAGTATTTTTCATTTCCTTCGTTGATGTACTCAATTAATAGTTTGTTTCTATATAATTTAAAGACAACTTACAATACTGTGTTTGAAGGACGTTTTCTTTCTTCGTCGTACTCCACAACACCACCATTTACGACGATTCAATATAAAATGTCTCGCAGGTGAGCCTAAACGAGCCATGCCAGTAGCTGAATGACCACCGGCAGCAGTATTTGCTCCGCCACCACCACTATTCATTAATACATCTGGACCCATTTCAATAAATTCTCGATCCTACAAAAACAAAAAAAACAAGATTAATTTTATATATTAATGATAGATCATTTTTAATATACAGTTGTTAATTCTAGACAACGAAGTAAATGATGATGTTGTAGTTCAAATGGATTAACAAGATTTTTATCAACAGAAACATCTGGATCATTAAGATACTGTTCATGACGTCGTTTAGCAGCTACGAATGCATTACTTGTTGCATTTCGTGCTAAACGTATACGTGTTAGACGTGCTTTTCTTTGTGCTTTCATTTTATCTGCTCTCTGACTTTGATGATAAATTCGACTAAAATTTGATACAATAACAGGTACTGGAAGAGCAATGACCAGTACACCACTTAAACTACATACACCACCAACAATTTTACCCGCCCTAAAATTAATAAATTATAGAAATTAATTTCATAAATAAAATTTTTTACTTACCAAGTTTTTGGTACTATATCACCATATCTAAAGAAAATAAGCAGAATATTATAATTAAGTAATCATTTATCATACATTGTCATCTTAAAAAAACCTTTCGAGAAAAAAAAAATATATATTTTTTGCATACATTAAACGAGATATTTGATTGAATGACAGGAAAAAAAATAACAATTAGTTATGTTATTTTTATGAAATTCTAATGATTGATATTTATCATATGCTCGATTCTTGGTATAAAGAAAAGTATTGTTGTTCTTAGTATTTTTCTCGATAATAGAATAAATATCGTATATATATATATTGCATTAGCGGGTTCACACGTTTGCTTTAGCCCAGGGCATAGACACGATCAATTTTGTTTACACTTATTTGGGAATTATTGTTCTTTACGATATTATGAAAGTACCCCAATAGCAAATACAATCTTTTTTTTTCTATATAATCTAATAAAACATACACTACATCAAAGTGTAACTAAATCTATAGAAACGATATTTTCTAACAAAAAGTGTCAGCTAACAATATTATAGTGCATTGTTAAATTCTTTTTTTTTTCTTCTTCACCTTTCCATATTTATAAATATGATTAGTCACGATAGCTGACTTCAGACACATCCGATTGAAATTTTTTCTTACTAATCAAATTATAGACTAACTTTGAACAAGTCATGTACTGTTAATGATCTGGATCATTTATTCTCTAATAAAATTACTAGATGTTATAAACTATAAACAGTTCAATAAAGATTATACTTTATAGAATTTGACATTGTTAATAAGTATTGCAAAAATTGAGTTTTCTTTAATTATAATTGTTCATTTACCTGATGGAAATAATCAATTCTAACTCAATACATTCGTATATGTCTATGACCTTTAGAAAAACCAGTCTATCTAATCGTAAGTTATAAATATTCTTTAAATAAGATCATATGCCCCTAGGATCCTTATTATTCATTCTTATAATTATCTTTGTATTTAACAAACATTCGTTTCTTACCCAAGTGTTGTCATTGTAACGATTGTATACCAAAATGCAGCTGGTATAGAGGTAAATTTTGTATGAATAACACTTTTTTCAGCATAATACATAACAGTAGCAAATATAATAATGGCCATTGTTAATGAAAATAATAGAAAACCAAGTTCACTAGCACAACTTTTTAATGTATAACCTAATACTCTTAAACCTTGACTATGACGAGAAAATTTAAATATACGAAATACACGAAATACTCGAAGAGTAACAAATGCTCCGCTAACTTCGCCTTTTTCATGCATAAATAATCCAATATAATACGGCATAATAGCAACAACATCAATAACAGACTATAATGAAATAACAATTGTGAAATAAATAGATTTATTATTATTTTTCTTTTCATATTTTATCTTCCTTACCATAACAGATCGAACAAATTTCAATCGATCAGGTGCAGCATATAGACGAAGAAAATATTCAACAGTAAATATCATAACACAAGCTGTATCAAGACAAAAAAATTGACGAGAAAAACGTTCACCACATGATCTTGGATAACCTGTTTCAGGATCAGTTCCACATGATACAGTATCGAGAACATTAGCAATAACACTAACGGCTATAAAAAATCCCGTTACATAATAAAATACAGATGCCATAGTTGATACTTGAGGATTTTCAAATGCACGCCACATTGTTTCACGTAATGATTGTGGTTTTGGTTGGGCTTTATCTTCGTCTTCATGAAGACGATCATCAATAAGTCGTTCATTATTTTCACGTTTACGATCTCGATAATCTTCATAGCAACAATCACCGATTATATCTGGTAATATACCAAAAAATGCTAATTCCTCATCATATGCTGCTATACATTCATGTTTTGGATAATGTAATTTACCAGTACGATAAAAATTTAATATGACACGAAATACATCAGGATCACGATCAAAAAAATATTCGTGTGTATCTTCATCATAAAAGAATTCTTTTTCATTTGAACCTAATAATGAATCGGGATATTTTTCTAATGTTGAACGCCAACATTCAAAACGACGACCACTAACATTTATGATGATTTTTTCATCACAACGACGATCAGTACTACTTGTTGATGCACCATTTGTTGGAATACGAAATGGTGGTGGTGGTAAAGGATTTTTTGCTAATGGTACCCAACCAATAGCTGCTGCTCGAGCAAATGGAAGCCATGCAGCTACACTAGCCATTTTATATCTCTTATTGTTTTATCCTAAATAATCAAAACAAAAAAAAATATTTACTTATTTAGATTTTCTTTTTTTTTTGATAAAAAAATGTTCATGATAGATAAAGAAAGAAAAAAAAATATCCTAATTAATAAATCTATCTGAATATGAGAAATGAATAGTATCTTCTATTAAAAAAAGAAATTGTTTCGATTAAACAATATGGTTATATATATATTATATGCTTTTAGATTAATATAGATTGATATAAATCTTATATATATATAAATAATAGGATCTAATTTTTCCTGTTTACATTAAACATATGTTCATTATATTGATGTATTTCTTCGTCATCTCATTTTTTTTCTATCCTAAGTCTTTTTTTTTTGTCTTCTAACTATGTCGATATGTCTTTTTCTTATTTTAATGCCCATCAGTTTTATAACAAAGACTAATACTCTTCTTACAGAAATAGATGCAGAAAAAAATGCTTGAAATTATCATAATAATAATAATCATAATAATAATAATAATAATAGCGATAATTGCTAATTAACAATACAAACCTACTGTGCGCCTATGCGCACCTCACTACTTGATGTGTAACAATGTATAGTGTGCCGTTGATTTAACTTGATTATTATTACAAAACATTAAATTTCATACGAGAGCAGATGTTCGTCGTCTATCAACATAATGTAAATGTATCTTGAAAGAAAAAAAAAACGACACAAAAGAAAGTCGGTGTATGTGTATACACGTTCGTATTTGTATCGTGTGAATTGGATGGTAAGAGACGGACAATAGAATAAGGAAGAAAAAGCAAAAACGAAGGAGAAAAAGAAGAAGAAGAAGAAGAATGGAAAGACGAGGAATTCTACTGCCACCCTGGTGAGTGTCAATTCGAAGAGACATTACGATTGCTTTGCAATAACACACACACACACACATAGAAGAAAACGAAGAAGATGCAAGATATAGAGCAATGAGAAGAACAGCTAGGGTGAGACAGAGAGAGAGAGAGAACTCGTTATAAATAGAAGAAAAACGACAAGATATCTCAATCGATGTTATGCGCGTGTGTATGCGTGCGTGTGTATACCGTGCATCGGGCGAAGGCTATGGAAGAGAATTGGAGAGACCTTTGTGTGTATGTGTGTTCCATTATGATTATTTTCCGGTAGCCTCGTTTTTCTCTGCTGCCGCTACTACTGCTAACATCGTCGACATCTCGTCAAGCACGACAACCTTCAAGCCACATGTGCCGACTCTCTCTCTTTGTTTCTCATCGTCGAATGCTCAACCAGGGCAACAAGCAAACGAACTGATTTTTTTTCTTGTTCTTTTCTCTTATTTTTCTTTCTATTCACTCGTTTCTCTTTGTATATAGATATATATATATATAGATATATATATATATAGATATATATATATATATATGCGTGTGTGTGTGTGTGTTCCTTTTTCTTTTATTCCGTACACTCATCATCATCTACTAGAGTCGAGTGACAATAATGCCTTGTTGTCCTTAAAGATATTTTTGATTATTGAATCGACATTGTGACATTAGGTTAACAAAATATATATCACTATAGATATATATATATACAAATTCAAGAGATAATCATAACTATCATTTAGAATAAAAATCAGTGAATGATTACATTATATTATCGTATGTGTAACAGAAAAATCCAAGAAAAAGAAGTGTCACCATCTGTTCACTATTGAAGATATTTGAATATATTTTTTTCTCTTATGCTGTTCCTAGATCTCTGTTTTTATTAACGAAAGAACAAGAATCCATTATAGATTACTCTATAATGATAGACAGGATACTATTTCTAGACGTATGACGTCTTGATTGGTGTTTTAATTATGTGACGAAAGTGCTCTAGCTACCAGATTCTATTGACGTACCCTAGAAACAGTAGTGACAACCATGATAACAACAATAACAAACAGTGTGCCATCTGAGAACAACAACAACAGCAGGAACGACACCACAGCTTTTGTAAACAGTTGGATGATCTACTGGTGCTTGGATGTCATTATATAAATTTCTATCATTGGTCTGTTGTCTAACTTTTCTGTTTTACTTTCATGCCATTCTAGATCAATGAATGGGTGAATGAGAGCGTATAGACATATGTATATTTGTATATATATAATACTATATAGTTTGTATTTGTGAAACTTTTTTTTCTGTCCTTGGTGGTTACTATTGTTACTATCTTTTGATTTCGTCATGTCCACACGATACGATTTATCAATCAATCAATCATAAACATGCAATTTTTGCCTATGGCATTGTCAACATTTTACTTGTTCACTACGCACTCATTATTCGTACTAATCGTGCGAGCACTCACGCACAAACAAACACACACACACACACATACCCATATACACACATACACATGCAGTAAAGTCAACAGAAAAAACAAACGGAACAAAATGAACAGTCAATTATTCGATTAATCATTGTGTTCTTTTCTCTTTTTTTTTTTTTTGTTGATCGTTATTTATTGACGTCAGCAAAAATGAATAAGATAAAAAAAATTGGTCACAAGTGACCAACTATACTTAGCAAATCTCGAGAGAATTTAATGTTTAGAATTTATACTTTCTATTTATTAAATAATAACATTGACATAATATCATCAATCGATCAAATGCCTATTATCATTAACAATGAAATAGATAGCAGTCAATCTTTTGACATGTTACCTTTCATGATAGAATATCTTTAAGATGTGAATGATAATTCTTATAATAAATAATTAGTTTACTTCGAAATTGACAAGCGGATATATTGTAAAAGGAATTACATGATGTCCTAAACAGATATAAAGACTTACTTGATCTTTTTTTTTATTTTTGTCTTTAACTATATACGCCTATTCTACGTCAATACTGTTTTCCGTCTCATGCTCGTTCATTCAATCGTTCGTTCGCATTTTTTTTTTCTTCTATTACATTATTTTGAATTATTTGAGATAGTAATAGTTAGTTCAGTGAACGAAACAAGAGTGAGAATCGGATAGATATGAAACGAGCCGAGTTGATCCGATCGCATCCGATCCGAATCAAGTTCAATGCAATAAGAAAGGATTAGATGAAGCGTTGTTGATATGAATGAGCCGTCAGTGTTACAGTGATTAGAATATGAGCTTTAACAAGCAACAATACAAATACTATTGAGAAAAAAGACGAAGAACGAAAAAAAAAATAAGACTAATAATAAAATCATTTATTGTATTCGGATGACATCTATATATATACAATAAAATTATTGGTTAATCAAAATGAGCAAAGAAGACGATGGCTTTGTCGTCAGCAACAACGTTTTTCTACGCATTGATATTAGCGATAGAATTGGTAATAAGAAGTTATTTGTTTTTTTTTGTTCAATTCTCATATATAGCGTGTTCAACATTGTTAACTCATAAGAAATTTTAGATGTCTCAAAATTCAGGACCATTTCTTGTTTCTTCACATGGTCATCCAGGATTTAATCCTCGACCACCACCATCATCATCAACAGCATCATCTACATCATCGAAACGAATAAGCAACGGTCTTATGACTGGTCCTAGTCCAGGAAATACATCTATGGGTCCTAATATGGGTCTATCATCATCACCTTCACCAATGCGATCTGCTGCTTCTATGGGACCTATGAAACCTGGTAGTGTTGGTATGGGTTCAATGGATAAATCTAATTCAATGCCTTATTCAAATCGTTATAGTCGTAAACCATGGTCTATGACACGTAGTATTCATGGTAAATAATTAAATTTTTCATATAGAAAAAAAGAGAAAAATTTTAAAATAATTTTTTTTTCTAGAAAAAAATATTCGTGGACATGATGATCATGAAGCTCCATATCTTCGTCCAGGTATTCCAGGTCATGGTGGTCCAATCGATAATATGAATAATTCTTCATTTACAATTGAACCATCTACAGACGATGATGAAGCTGATGATATATATTTTTCATCACGACATATAGCTGCTGCACGTTTTCAACGTAATCAACGTTTATTATGTGAAATATTTAATGAAGTTTGTATACCGGATTTACGATCGAATGTTAGTGTTGATCGTATATTAACATTACGTCGACAAGTTGATGCACTTAAAACACATCGAGAAACATTTGAAAAAGATTTGAATGAATTAGAAGAAAAACATGTAGACAAAAAACGAAAATTTTTAGAAGCAAATGAAAAATTTCATGAAGAATATGATGATGCTTCGACAACAAATTTAAGTCGAGAGAAAATTAGTGAAATATTACAAAAATATGAAGCAATGGAAAAATTACAAAAAGAAAAACAATTACTTTTACAACAACAACAACAAGCTGCTGCTGCAACACCACCACCACCTCCACCTACACCAACAACAACAGCAGCACTAGCAGTTCCTTCGCAACCAAATGTCGTTACTGCACCAACTAAAACTGAACCTGTATCAATTGCTGAAATTCCTCAACAACAACCACCACCGGCACCACCATCGTCATCGCAACCATTACCACCACAACCTATATTGGCACAACCACCTGTACCAGCTCAAATACCTCCTCAACCTGTACCAAATCATATGCCTCCACAATCTGTACCACCTCAAATGCCTCCTCAACCTGTACCAACTCAAATGCCACCTCAACCTATACCTGCTCAAATGCCTTCTGTACCACCACCACCACATGTGCCATCACCAGTTCCTCCAACACAACACATACCAACATCAATGCCACCAATACAACATGCTCAATCCCCAATGGCGCCAACTCAACCTGTACAAGCTCAATTACCACCACCTCCACCACCGCCATCTGTAATGCAACAAGTACCACCGCAGCAACAAATACTACCCCCACAACAACAACAACAACCACCACAGCAGCAACAACCACCTCAACCTCATCAAGGCTATCCAATGATGCATCAAGGAGGTGGCTACCCTCCAGCACCAGGTTATGGTCATCCTCAACAAGCTCAACAATATCGACCACCGCATATGAATCAACGTCCTGCACAATATCCACCAAATGTTCAATGGCAACAACAACAACAACAGCCACCACCATCACCTCAACAACAATGGCAACCTAATGCATATGGTAATAATTTCATTGAGATTTTTATTTTATTTTTTGTAAATCTTAGATCCTCGATATTACAATCCTTATCCTCCTAATGTTCAATGGCCTCAACAACAACAACAATGGCCACCAAATCAACCTCCATCTCAACAGCAACAACAACAAATGGGTATTATTCCACAACAACAACAGCAACCCATGGGTGTTGCTCCTCAACAACAACAAGGACCCCCGCCTCAAATGCGTGGCCCTCCTCAACAACAACCACCACCACAAATGTATGTAAACGGAGTTAATTATGGTTATGGTGGCGGTCCTGGCAGCTGGAATGGTGGTGCACCACCACCACCACATCCATCTCAACAATATGGCTATCCACAAAATCCACCCTATGATCCATCAGGTGTTTCTGGACCTCCTCAACAGCAATATTATCCACCACCACCCCCACAAGGTTATGATTATGGTCCACCACCTCAACAACAGCAACAACAACCACCACAGCAGCAAATTCCTCATCCTCCTCCTCCTCAACAACAACAACAGCCACCACCACCACAATCACAGATGAATTGATAATTCTTATAAATTTGTTTGTTTGTTATATAGAAACTTTTTTTTTCTCTGTATCTGTACAAAAATATTTGTCTGTATATCTTCAAAAGAAAATATTTCATTCGATATGTTCTAGATTTGTTTTTTTTTAAATTTTATTCATGGCATCATTACGCCCATGTCTTAGTTTAGTACCAAAAACAGTCGGTCGTCGACAATTTAGTTTAAGTTCACGTAAACGCTTACAAGATAATTGGGATCAAGAAGCTTTACCAGGCTCTAATGTACCATTTAATGGTAAGAAAATTTTCATAATAAAAAATTAAATAAAAATTATATTTTTTTTCTTCTAGCAAACAGTAAATGGGGTTTAGCAACGACGTTAATTCTTTATGTATCAACTGCTGTTGCTGTTCCATTCTTTGCTATGCGTTGGCAATTGCTTAAAAAACGTGCTGGTTAATCTGTTAATTCAATCTTTCATGTTTTTCCTATCAACATCAACTATCGAACATTCTTTATAGTTAGAAAAGTGATATTCTTGTCCAACTCCATTTCATCTATAGAAATAAACATTTTTCCTACTAATGAATTATTTATTTACTGATAAATATAGAAATATACAAAAATAGCTATAATATAGAATGATCTAAATAAAACAGTTACTTGTAAATTTCCCATGAGATCTTTTTATAGAGTTCTTTCTTAAATAAACACATCATTATTTCTCCACATATTCACAGTCAAGTGTATCATTATAATCAAACAAGTTCTATTAAATATTAAATCTACTTCTTGTGGTTGTTCACATATCTATATGAAAGAGTATACTCTTTGACATTTTCTATAAATAATACATTAATTAAATGAATACTTTTAAGTCACGATACATTAATAATTATTTGTCATCGCGTATCACTGAATGTGATAAAAAGATTTTTTTGAAATCTAGAAATAATTTTATTCCAAAACATAAGATGATCGTTTTCTTTTTCAACTCACTAAACAAAATCATGAAATATACTTTGCACTGACATTGTCAAATCAAGATCAATATCACTTATAGTTTCATAAACTTGAGAATATTATATAACAAAACATAAACGTAATCATTGTATGATTTCTATTAGTTCACTAAGGTTTAATGGAATTTCTTTATTATTTTATTCTCTCTTTTTTTTTTCATTCTATTTACTTAACATTATCAAAAAAACTACGACACTCATTTTCAATCAATACCTATTGACTTGATACAATGTTATTACGTGTAGTTATTAATGTAAAAGTAAATGATGAGATGTTACATCAAACATTATTATTATTTGTCTAATATTGATTTTTTGTTCTTCGTTTAAATATGCACAGTTAGTTCAACCCCATATTTTATACATCCTATGATTATTGATTACAATGTAAGCTACGCGTGAGTAATAGAACACATCGCAGAGAACATTATTGTTCATAGGACTAGAAATAAGCATTCATTTTATTAGAATAGTGAGAGACTCATTCATAATAAAACAGTATTGAACGAACTATTGTCTGTCTGACATAAGAAGGTGCTTATTATTGAAAAAATGCTTATGAGAGAAGTAATTTTGATATAATACAAAAAAAATAGAGTAGAAATATGTATCTTAGAATTTTATTCTTATATCACAATATGCTTTGTGACAATGAATATCAAAATCGTTCACTTTCTTCTTTCATCATCATCTATGATTAACAATACACAAGGCCTTCAAATCAAGAGAATGATTATATAATCATCTCACAAAAAAAAAAAGAAATGCTCTAGGTTATCTCTGTATTACAATATCGAATGAATAATAGAGTTCTTTCGTTTTTTTCAAAACTAAAGTTATTTCATCTCTTCTAATTTAAATTTTATTATGTATATGAATACTAATATCAATTATATATATATATATATAAGTATCTTAACAACATCAATGCGTATATATGATTGCGTGGTCATGCTTATTCGTATTGACCCTCAATCATTGGTATATTATGTTTACTTTGAGCAGTAGTAAAATGTCCTTGTAGATAGAGAGAAAGAGAGAACGAAAACCAGGGACAAATGAAAGAAAAAAAAGGAACTTTTCGTTTTTTTTTCTACTGGCAAGTATGAGCAGATACAAGAACAACAGAAAAGAAGTGATGAGAGAAAGAGAAATGTACAAACATTTTTTGCATAATCACCTATATGTATATATATATATATACACATACGATTTGAGACGCGTGTATCTTCAATTTCATCATATAAAAAAAATCGTATTCTCGTATATGATTGAAAATGTCCTTGGCAAAACGAACACGTTTTATACTTATACAAAGTACAAGAAATGCCAATGCAACGGAAGATAATACTGAACCATATCATATAAGTATATTTCGACGTTCATCATCTATGCCACCATTACCTAAACGAACATCATCAACATCAAAACTTAATTTTCTTCGACGAGAACAACAACAGCCATCAAATTCTTCAACTATGGTTGTTTCAAAATCTCAACAACGTGATAAAGATGAAATATTACCACCAAATAAATTTTATCGATTAAATATTCAAACAATGAAAAAAAAATCTGCACGAATTACTATGCGTTTATCAAGTGCATTTGGTTTAACAGCACATACAATTGATGAACAATTTAATTTTCAAGAACAACGTTTTCGTGCTATTGAAAAATTTTTAAAATTATTTCAACGAAATATTTATATAAGTATTGAAGCATTTAGGGTAAATTTAATTTTGTTATTTACGATATTACGAATTTTTTTGGTTTTTAGGAAACTATTTTAACACAAGTTGATGTCGCTGAAGATCTTGAAGAATTATTAAACGATAAAATGCCGGATTTAGTACAACAATTTCTTGGATCAAAACGTTCATTACTCGAACATGCATTTAAAGAATTTGTAAGATTATTTTTCTTTTCTTTATCATAATTCTTGTTTTATCAAACAGCGCAATCATATTGAATTATATGTTATTCATTCAATAAATATTTTAATAAAATTATTTATTTTACCATCAAATCTTATATCAAAAAGACATAATAAATTATTAGATTATGATAGTGCTCAATCAGCTTATGAAAAAGTGAAAGATCAACAAGTGAAACAAGTATAAGAAACGAAAAAAAAAATTATAATTTTCATTTTTGCTTTCCAAAAATCTAGGCAAAACAAGTACTCGATCTATCGAAACAAACATATGAGATATTAAATAATCAATTATTAGAAGAATTACCCATTTTATATGAACATACTTGTCAGATATTATCGATATGTTTTAAAGAATATATTCGTGCATATTTTCGTTTAATACAACAGATGAAAACTAATACTCAACTTGTACTTAATCAAGTATACGAGAGAGAGAAAAATAATTTATTATAAATTCTTTTTTAATTCATAGACAATATCAGCTATGACACTTGAACAATTAAATTGGCAACAAATACTTGAACGATTTACAATAAAAAATAATTTAGTTACCGAACAATTTTTTCAATTAACTATAACAGCAAAAAATTTTTCGGAAAGATTAAAACATTTATCAACAACAAAAATTTCCCTAGGAATGAATAATACTTATAATTATGATAAAGTTTGTTTTTTTATAGATTTTCTTTTTTTTTTCTTAAAAATATTTTATCTCAATAGGAAACTTATATTCAAACAGATGAAATTCGACAGTTAATAAAAAATCGTTATCCAGAAAAAGATTTATATACCGTTATTCAAGATTATAATGGGTCTAATAATAATCGAACAGCAAATTCAAGATCAGAAATTATTGTTCAAAATGTAAGTTAAACATTAGAATAAAAGCAATAAACTTTAGAGGTTACATTAAAAAGTTAATATAAATGTATATTTCATTGATGCGCAGGAGAATGACTGGAAGAAAGAAAAAGATGTTTTTTTTATAAATACTAAATCTATACCAGAGATAAAATCACATATTTTCCAGATCAATGGTTATGTCATTACGATCATAATTTTTATGCAAAATTCTCGAGGTTGTTTTTTGTCAAGTGTAGAATTACTTCTGCTGAATTTAACTATCGTTTATAATAGTATTTTATTGGTAATATATCCTAATCGTTTGATTTGTTCGTTATATAGATAATTGTTTAATTAGAGAAAAATTATTTTGATCGGATACATCAGATGATTTTTTTTATTAAATAGGGTGATATTGTTAGTGTTATTCGTCAATATGATGGAGATAATATTGATCTACACTGGTTTGTAGATAATGGAAGTATGAACATACGAATATTTTTGATTTGAAAAAAGAAAGATATTTTCTTCTTGTTTAGTTACACAAGGTTATATACCTCATTCTATTCTCATTCCAATTACATCTAACAATCAAGTAGATATTCTTTCTTCTCCACCACCAATACCAATTCGTCAGGATTTACAAATACCTACACGAGCTCCTCTACCATTACCTCGTACAAGTCTAAGATCAAATGTTGGACAAACTCTAAATATTTTATCAAGAAATCATACAGGATCAGATCCATGTTTAATCAATTCTGCACACGATGTTGACGAACAAGAAAATGAAGGAATCTATCTAAATCAAGTAGATTGTCGGTCATCATCGTCAACAGCACTATCAACACATGAATATCATCAATATGCTGCTATCGATCCCGATGATTGCATTATCGAGACATCGACTATACAAGAAGAAGTATTATAATTTGTAAGGCAAACCTTTCCACTATAATTCCTATATTAAATTTAGATTTATATTGCATTATATGATTTTAATTGTGCAGCAGATGGTGTTCTTTGTTTGACTGTTGGTGAACGATTAAAAATTTTACAACGTTTTGATGGTGATGGAAATAATGAATGGTGGTATGTTGAAAAAATCAATGATACAAGCCAAAAAGGTTATGTACCAGCAAATTATATTGAAGCTATTTGAATGTATTCAATGAAGTATTTCTTAATATTGAGTGATTTTATGCTTTATTATTAATTGATGTCATATGGAATTTTGTTTTATTTATTTTTGTTTAAAATAACTAATAAATTTTTCTGAATTATTATATTATAATGGTGTTTATTGAATCGTAAATAAGTCTTAGAAGAATTTTATTCGTTTTGCATTTTATGTTCTTGTTTCACTTATATTGTCGAATAGTAAAAGTTTAAATCTACAAAATAAATTAGTATTGCACATTCATCTATTTTTTTTCAAAGAAAGTTCGAACTGTCTGTCAATCTATTAAAATACATAACCTTCGAATGATCTATAAAACGTTATTTAGATTGAAAAGGCAAATCAAAATTATTGTAACATTGTCTAGATACAGAAAATATTCACATGTACCTGATCAAAGTATAGTCATAACTATTTTTTCTATTGTATTGAAATAATGACTCATTATTTATATCGTATCATAAAAACATTTATTTTATACGCCCTCTGATTCTTAACTTTGTTTTTTTCATTACAATACGCGTGATCTAGTGTGTAGCAAAAAACATTTGTTTTTTTCAAGGTGAAACACAAAGATAAGCACACATTCTTCTATATGAAAATGAGTACAAAACATGGATTTTATTATAAAGAAGGACATGAAGAACGATTATTTATTGATTCAACACCAGTTAAACAAGTTATTGATCGTTTATCATCACCACCAACACCATTTATACTCTATAGTTTAAATCAATTTCAACATAATGTTAATACTTATCAACATGCGCTTAATGATCTTGCACCAATTCGTGCTCGATTATCCTATTCAATGAAAGCAAATTATAATCCACATTTATTATCAATATTAAAATCTTCAAAAGTAATGTTAACTACTGTAAGTGGTGGTGAAATGCAATTAGCTTTATCGAATGGTTTTGAAGTAAGTTTTAAATAAAAAATAACATCGATAAATTTTTGTTTTTAAGCCATCAAAGATAATTTTTAATGGAAATGGTAAAACTGATGAAAGTATTCAAATGGCTATTGAATCTGGTGTTTTACTTAATGTTGATAGCTTATTTGATCTTGAAGTTATACTTAAATATGCACGTCAATTAAATAAAATTGCTAATGTACTTATACGTGTCAATCCAATATTAGGTGATTCTAATGTACATGCATATAACACAACTGCATCAAAAACGAGTAAATTTGGTACAAGTATTGATGATTTAGAATCAATTTATAAATTAATTGAAGATAACCATGATAAATGGATACGGTTATTTGGTTTTCATTGTCATTTAGGTTCAACCATATCTAATACACAAGTCATTGTTGAATGTGTAGAAAAAATGATTAAATTATTTGATATGAAACGATTTCATCATCTTCGTTTTCTTAATATTGGTGGTGGATTGAATATTGATTATAAACGATATGCTAATCGTACAGCAAATGAACCTGAAGAACATATTTCAATTCCAACTATTGAAGATTATGTTCAAGCAATCAAACAACCTTTACAATCAATTCCGAATTCTATTGAAATAATTGTTGAACCTGGACGAAGTTTAGTTGCCAACACCTGTGTTATTATAACACGTGTACTTGGACAAAAACAAACAGGTCCAATACGACAACTTATTGTTGATGCATCAATGACTGAATGTATTCGTCCAGCTCTTTATCAAGCATATCATCATATTGATACTGTTATTTCATCACCACAAGAAGAACGTATAGCTTATGATATAGTTGGGCCTGTATGTGAAAGTGGAGATTTTCTTGGTCGAGAACGATGTTTACCAAAGATATTACAACGTGGAGATTTTCTAGCAATTTTTGATACTGGTGCTTATTGTTCAAGTATGAGTTCAAATTATAATATGAGACCACGACCAGCTGAATATACATTAGATGAACATGAACAAATAAAAGTTTTAAAAAAACGAGAAACAAATGAAGATCTTTTACGGACTTATTGTATTGACTAGAATTCTTCGTTTTTTTTTATTGATAAAAAGAATAAAGGATAATTTGATGATCGATGATATCGATGACAATTGGTAATTACCTTGATATACAAAGAAGAGAAGATAAGAATGAATATGATGTATATATATTTTTTTTTAGTTTGGGCAGTCGATGACAATATCGACATTAAAGAGCTTTTTTTCGCTTCATCAACAATGATAAGATGACATTTCAATTATTCAATTGTTTTTTTTTCGTTGCTCTTACCTTACAATCTTAAGAATATTTAAAAAAAGGCCTAGGTGATTGTCTCTCATCCATAGAATTCATTACATCAGCTCAACTTTTTTATGAGAAAATTTTTTTTTTATCGTTATTCATGTGCGGACAACAATAGTGTAGTATACATGCATTGTTCGATCTGAACTTTTATGTCAATGCAGAACAGGTAAAAATGTACAATAGAGTTCACTATTTTAATACGGTCAAGTCTAGTACGACAATAGTTGACCATCAAATACACGTCTATTTCATAGAAATTTTTCTTTCTGTCTGTCTAGAACAGTAAGATCTATTCTGTTCTGTTCTTTATTGCAAAATATGTCCTCTATACATATCTGTCTATCCCTCCTTGTTCTTGATTTAAAAGCGAAAAAGTCTAGAGAAAGAGAGGAAGAGAGAGAGAGAGAATAAGACATAGTGAAAGGGAGAGAAAAAAAGAATAATAATATAACATCTACTTGCATACGTTTTGTATTATTTAGAGTATACTTTGAAGTTGATCTACAAAAGAATATGAATCTCATACATTCTTATATATTATTTATAATTATAAACATATGTTATTCTGGTCCTATTGAAGATATATCTGCTATGCCAGATTTAACTTTAGTAAGTTTTATTAATAAATTCTTTGATTTAGACTTTATTTTCTTCGAATGAAAATATTTCAATTTAGTTTTATCAACAATTAATTCGTCAACCAGAATTGCAAGGATTATTACAAGATGCTTATCAATCAGCACAACCACTTGTTACAGGTGATTTTACAATTTTTGCTCCAAATAATGATGCTATGACACGTATTAATCGAAGAAATGAAGATCCAACTTTATTATGGAAATATCATATTGTACCTGGTCGTTTTGATGATCAAACTATCTATAATATGGCACAAGACAAATTTAATCAAGCTAATCCAAGACAAATGGCAGATAATCGTCCACAAAATAATTTACCTACAATGGCTTTACCATTTCAAGTATGTAAACGAAAACAAATGTTAAAATAAACTAATCCATTTTCTTTTCAGGTATTCTATGGTCTTGGTTTTTATGGTGGTACAGGTCCATATATAAATGTAAGTTATGATAATTCAGGTTATAGTTCAAGCGGTATACCATGGTCAGCACAAACATCACTTAATCTAACAAATAGATTTGACAATTCTGTTCCACTTAGTCCATATCTTGGTATGTATATAACATAAACATTAAATTTGAATTTCAAATTTCTTATTATTTTCTTAAGGCAATACAAATAATTATAGTCCAAATCAACAAACTCAAAACTATGTTGTTGCACAAGGTAGATTTAATAGAATTTATAATTATAATATTATTTTCTTCTTTGAATTTTTTAGGTAGTGCATCATCGGGTAATCCGAATTTATTTCCACAAAATTTAACTAATTATTATACGAATGTATTTAATCCAAATGTAAATACACAATTTCTTCAAAATGCTAATCCACCAAATACAAACATTAATCCAAATCTCCAACAACAACAACAGCAGCAACTTTATGCACAAGGGAATTATGCTGGTATTGGAATATTAGTAAGTTCTTTGAATAATTAGATTCTTTGTTTATAACGAGATATGAGTGATCTATTATATTCGATAGACTAAATAAAATGAATTAAGAAACCATTAAATAGACGCGACAATTTTTGAATTGATTGTCTATTAATTTGATGTTTTAATCACTGAATTAAAACATTCCGATATTTACATTACATAACAAATAATGAAGCGTGTAATCATATGAATGAACTAGCGAAACTCCTCAAAAGCAATTGAAAAAAAATCGCATCCAGTCATTATAAGAATCGATGAACACTAATGCATAGTCATCAATATCTTGTGAGAATACATCAAGCGTTTTAAGATAGGAACTATATGATTGTCTCTTTCAATGTCATTGAAACATCAACAGTATATATGAAATATCTTGATTGTTAATTAGTATCCTACTATCTGAAAAGTTTGCTAAACGCTAAACAATTATGTCGTTATACTTCATACTCTGAACAGTAATACTGTTTAATATGAAGTAAAAAAAAATTGTTATATCACAAAGATCAATTTTAAATGAATATTTTTGTTTTTGTCTTTCAGCGTCCTACAATAAATAGTGCATTTATCTTACAATCACGTCCAATGAGTCGTGGTATAATTAATGTAATCGATAATATTTTATGGCCACCTGAACGACGTGATCAAACTCAATATAAAACTGCTTATGATGCTCTTGAAGATACACAATTTTCGTAAGATTTGTTTTTTTTGTGAAGAAAAACAGATTGAGTTACTTTTTATTCTAGACGTCTTCGTTTATTAGCTGATCGTAGTGATTATTTTCGATCTGAATTACGTTCAATGCATCATCAAACTTGGTTCTTACCAAATGATCAAGCATTTACTAGTTTTGGTTCAAGTTTAAATTTTCTATTTGAACCCACTAGTCCAGAAAATACACATGATATCAATGATGTAAGATTTTTTTCATTTTTTTATTTATTTAATAGAAAATGTTTCTTTTTTCCATAGTTTATCAAATCACATATTGTACCAATAGTACTTTATCCATGTGCTATGGATGCAAGTAAACAATTGAGTACATTAAGTCTTGGTAAATGGGTAACATTTCGTAGAATAGGACAAGCAGATCAGACATTTCAAAGTATGATTTTCTTGTTTTTATTTTTTGAAATTATTTATAAAATATTTATTTAGTTGATGTTGTTTCAAATCGACAAGTAGCACATATTGTTACAACACGTTCGGAAGATATTAAAATATATGGTAATGGTGTTGTTTATCCAATAACGACTATTCTCAGTGGTCCAGCTCGATCAGCAGCTGATGAACTTGCTCGAAGTTATCAGTAATATAATTGAAAAAAAAATACAAGAAAATATAATTCTTTTTTTTTTCATAGATACTTTATGGCTCTTATACAACAATCTGGAGATACAGAATTAGTTAATATATTACAAGGTAGTACAAGTGGTTTAGGTAATACAGGTCCGAGTATATATAATCCACAAAATTTATTGAATATAACTGTTCTTATACCACAACAAATACATGTACAACAATTGGGAAATTCTCAAGAACTGAGTAAAGTACGTATATAAAACAAAAAAAGAATAACAGTTAAAAAATTATTTATCTTTATTTATTTAGAATTTACGCCGGCATATTTTACGTTTTCCTGTATATATAGATCAAATGGCAGCTATGACAAACACGATTGTACCACAACAACCATTTATTCAAACAGGTGTTCCAATACAGCAATATCAAAGATCTGGTGCTGTTCAAAATAAAAACCCATCACGACAACGTCGTCGCCGTCGGCAGTTGAACAGTCAACATAATGTAAATTTTCAACAGCATCAAGTGTTACCATCTCAACCAATATTACCCAACCAAAGGCAACAACAACAAAATTTACCTATGCAACAACGACAACAGCAAATACAACCTAAGCAACAACTATTACCAAATCAACAACAACAACCTTTACCTAATCAACAGTACCCCCCAAATCAACAACATCAACAGCAAATACAACCTAATCAACAACAACAACCTTTACCTAATCAACAGTTTCCCCCCAAATCAACAACATCAACAGCAAATACAACCTAATCAACAGTTTTCACCAAATCAACAACATCAACAGCAAATACAACCTAAGCAACAATTATTGCCAAATCAACAACAGCAAATTTTACCTAATCAGCAGTTTTTACCAAATCAACAACAACAAATCTTACCTAATCAACAGTTTTTACCAAATCAGCAACAGCAGTTCTTACCTAATCAACAACAACAAATCTTACCCGATCAACAATTATCTCTACAACAACAACAAATCCTACCTAATCAACAACAGCAAATCTTACCCATTCAACAGCAACAACAACAACAAATCTTGCCTAGTCAGCAATTAGCTCTAGCACAACAACAACTTAATCCAGTACTTAATCCAAGTTACTATCAACTACCAAATTTTCCAACTTCAGGAATGTTTCAAAATGGACAAACATATCCTACGATGGATCCAACATTTTCTGTTCAAGCACAAGTAACTGCTGGTCCCAATGGAAATGGTATATATTTTTATACATGATTATTGCTTCTTCAATTGTCATTTATAGACTAAAGATAATTTCAAGATAAAATAATTAAAACATTCAGAAAATCAGACAATTTTGAGAGAAAGTTCCTTTGCTAGTTTCCAAGAAGTTCAGATTCTGAAAGCCAAATTTGAGTAAAATAAAATATAAAGATTAAATGAAAGCTTCGATTACTCTATATTGATGCATATTATAGTCTTTTTTCCACTTGGAATACTGTCGAATATTTATAAAAATTTTCTATTATAGTGGTAACACTTATTGGTCGACCAGATAATTCAATACCATTCACAGCTACAGTTCTTAATACTGAATCGAATATACCAATAAAAAATGGTGTTATGCATGTTATTCGTGGTATCCTATCGGGAGCAGTTATTCCATTAGATACAGTTCTTACAACAATGC
This sequence comes from Adineta steineri, assembly GCA_905250115.1. NCBI lineage: Eukaryota > Metazoa > Rotifera > Eurotatoria > Adinetida > Adinetidae > Adineta > Adineta steineri. The sequence goes on along the minus strand of CAJNOI010000017.1, from coordinate 85,072 downwards.
AAGGAGCTAGGTAAAATATTGTTTTATTTGTCTCAAAAGAAATTTTATTGTATTGTATGTAGTTCATTTACACAATTACTTCAACAAACAGGTGTTATTGATCAATTAAAACAATCTGGACGTCCTTATACTCTTTTTATCCCAACCAATACAGCGTTACAATCGATTGGCGTTACTAATGATATTAATCGAATTCGACAAGTATTTGAAATTTTTGAATTTAAAATATATTTTTATTTCTGTATTAGTTTGTGCTTCGTCATGTATGTGCTGATGTTATTTTGGATCCAATGGCAAATATAGTAAGTAGTTCAGGAGGATATCTTCGTCAGAACAACATGGCACAAGGTCCACGACAACCACCTATACGACGAAATCGTCGTAAACGACAAGATTGGGCTGATACTTGGAGAAATGGAACAATATCTCTAGGTGGACAAGGTTATAAAGCACCAGATCTTGGTCCAGGTTATTTTCAACCACAACAACAAGTCTATGGTGGATATCCAGCTGCTCCATCACCATTTAGTACCTATAATCAATTGTACAATCCAGGTTATGTTATGAGTGGTTATGCAAATCCAAATTCTCAATATTTTCCTGGCTATAACGGAACTTACGCAGGATTTGAACAAATTAATTATCCAACTTTAGATGTTCCAGGTCAACCAATGTTAAATACTGTTTGGAATCAAACATTTGGTTCTTCCTATAATCCACAAATTAACGTAGTGCCAATAAATGGAGTACCAATAAATGGAGTACCTAGTGGTGGTGGTCAGAGTTATTATACAGGTGTAGGTGGATTTTATAGTGGTTCGAATTATGTTCCCGGGCCCCAATCATGTATGGCTATGACAGGTGAACGTATTACAGTTCAACCAATAGCTAGTGCTCCAGCAGGAGGTACGTATAGAATATATCGAAGAACTAATAAGAAATAAAAATATCTAATAGGAAAAAATGCAACAAATAAAACGGGTTTGTTCATCACTTATGATGATTAATATTTCACAAGCTTTCCGCTATACATTGCATTGATATTCATATTATTTAAAAGGAATAATGAGCTCGAGACAGACGAGTTAATTTATAAATACACAGATGCTTGATACTTATTCTTAGTTATAAAAACAAGAATTAAATTAATTTTCATATATTCTTTTAGGTGTTAATCCAACAATGTCTTATCAAAGTAAATAACATTATTCTCTATGAATATTATATTAATAAATAATTTCTTTTTCTAGATTTTATGGTAACCTGTTGTGGTGATCAATCTGTTAATGCAATGGTTCAAGCATTCAATGTATATCCACCAAGTTATGCTGTTTATGTCATTGGTCGATCATTATTATCTACAGGCCAAACAATCAATACAATGTATAATCATTCAACTGCAATATTTCCTTATCACTTTCTTCTATTTATCTTAATTACTTTATTAATCTTTATTAAGCATCTTTAATCATTGGTATGCTGTGTCTATATGTACATAAATTCCTACCTTTTTTTTACAATAGATTTTTATTATTAAATAAACCAAAAAAAAACTAATAATGTTACATAAACATATAAGTATACAAAAAAAATAAGAATGTTTTCTTAATTAACAAGAAGTGAAGTAGTTGATAGATTTGAACTACTTGAATATGAATAAGAAAGTTTTGAATGATCACGTTGATCAGTAAATGGACATTCTTGTATAAATATATCATCACGTTTGGAATTATTTTTCATATATAATTTATTTTCATTACAATTAATTAACATACAATAAAATGCTGATGCTAAATCTGTTTGTACTGATAAATGACCATGATCAGCAAGATTTTCACATAGAATTGAAAATTCAACAGTTGCTTGTGAAGTATGATTTAATGATGATTGTTGACTTGCTGTACTTGTATCAAGTGATAAAGTACGTTGATGTTCAATTTTTTGTCGTTTAAATTCTTCAATCATTTGACGTTTTAAATTTTTTGCATTAACTGATGTTGAACCTTTAGCAAATTCGATTTTTTCATAATGAACAGGACGAATGAAATCATAATTCATAGCTGCTAATGGAGCGTCTAAAAACAAAAAATTGATATTATTTTTTTCTTTAGATATAATCAGATCATATACCTTCATCATCATCATGATGTTCAATTGTAATATGAAAATCATGATCATCATTATCATCATGATTATAATGTTGTTGAATATGTTCTTGTTGCTTATCATTTAGACGATTAATTACATGTAAACGTTCAAAATTTAATTGTGGAAAATTATGTGAATTAGTTAGATCAGTTAATGGACGTAATTTTCGAGCTAATTGCATTTGATTTAAACTTTTTTCTCTCATACGTAATATAAGTGCACTTTGAGATATTCCAATAGATTTTTTATCTCGTCCATTATTAATACCCAACATAATTTGATCAATAAATGTTTGATTAGAAAAATCAACACGAACAGTTCGTTTTGGACCGACTATACCAAGATTTCCTACTTCACTATTAACTCTATGACGAAACGCGGGTGCTTGTTGATGTTGAATAATTGAAGTATTTGTTGTTGTTGTTGCTGCTTTAGTTGTATTAAGTAAATTTGTATATTTCCATATATTTGGTCCAGCAAAAAGTTTAAGTTTAGCGGCATCAAAATATGAGTATTCAGATTGAACATCTTTTGAATGTAATAAGTTTGGCATTTGATCAGCAAATGATATTGTACTCATAAATGATGCTGATAGAATTTCATCAGCAGCTGGAAGATTGAACTAAAATGATATTCATTCAACTCTTAGTTATGATCTTAATTGATCGTTCAAGGTTACGAAAACTTACATCAGATGATTGTTGTGATTGATAATTTCCGAGATTAGAAATCATACTTGATGGATCTTGATGACTCAATTCACTTAAAGCATTTTTAAAAACTTCATTTGAGTGTGATGGATCATCGTTAAGATCTTCAATAGCAGCATGTACTAATTCATCATGATTATAACCATCATCATTATCTACATCATCATTATTTGAATAGGATGATTTATCATGACTTTCATCCATTTGTCCAAGACAACTTTCATGTATTGTATCAATAAACGAATTACTTGGTGTTTCATTAAATGAAAAATCACGTAATGCTTGATTACCTAGAAAAAATTAACATATTTTAATTTACATATACATATATACACATAATATTTTTTACCAAGAATATGATCATGTGTTTCATTAGTTCTAATAACATCACGTAATGATGTTAAATCAATCATTTTTGCTATTGTATGGTCAAGGATAGTATCGATTTTAGTTTGTTGTTCTTCTGGTCGATTATTTGCATTCGTAAAACCATCAACAAGTGGATAATCACTTGATGAATACATTGTACTTGAAACCATTTCAGCGTATATAGAATCTTTACCAATTCCGCCACGCCATTGACACATATTTGGTGGTTGTAATGGACGAAATTCAAATTCATGTTCTAGAGTTATTTTAGATAAATCACTCGCAATAAATGTTGTAACCTTGGATTTAACACGACGCGCCGCTTTTTT
>CAJNOI010000017.1:51301-81416 GCA_905250115.1 Adineta steineri | reverse complement strand
TTTTTTTTTGAAACAACGCTTATATACGAACAAGCCGGGCAGGCGAGAGCATGAGAAGGCCTCCGTTTGTTGATCTCTCGCATCGAACACATACATGTACATACATTATTGAGAAGAAATTACTAGACAGAAATCGTATGTCGCCATTGATTCATTCATCTGTATCAGTTAGAACTGTTCAAAACATGAGAAAAAAAAAGACTTTTCACTTGACCCCTTTTAATTTATCTGATTATTTGATATGATCTATCTTTTTTTTTAGCCTAATTTCTTCTTCTTATCGTACATATTTATCATAACATGGCTGATCGTAGTAGTGATCAAACCGTTATTCGTCGCACAATAATCGAACGTGGCTTTCGAGCTGCTAATGATACTCAACCTGGTGGTCGTGCTGCTGTTGAAGCAATGCGTAATTTTCATCATCAACATGAAGAAGAAAAACGTGAAATGCAAGAACTCAACACAAAATTTGGTGCCTATCTTGATCGGGTTAAATTTCTTGAAACACAAAATCGTAAATTACAATCTCAACTTGATGAATTAAAACAAAAATGGGGTAAGTGATTTTTTTTTCACTCAAAACAATTATAAAAAATATTTTCTTTTCTAAAGGTTTTGATTCGGGTAAAGTTAAAGAACAATATGATCAAGCATTAGTTTCATTACGAAAACAAATTGATGATGTTACACGTGATAAAGCTTTAGCTGAATTACGTGCTAAACGTGCTGAATATGATGCATCTTTAATAAAACATCAAACAGATTTTGCCAATGAATTGGTTAATCTCGATCGTAATCGTTTTGCTATGCTTAAACAACAACTTGAAGGTAGTGGTTCAGAATTAGATGCCTTACGAGGTCGTTTTGAAGATAAAAAACAAGAGATTGAAAGAAGTAAAAATGAAGTTAAACGTCTATTGGAACAATTAGAAAATTTGAAAAATGAATTTGATAGTGAATCAATGGGACGTGTTATGATACAAAATGAATTACAAACTTTAGAAGAACAATTAGCTTTTATGAAAGCAATTCATGAAGAAGAACGTAATGAATTGGCTTCACTTGGAACATTACCAATTGATGTTAGTCAATTTTATCGAACAGAATTAACACGTGCTATTGCCGATATTAAGAATGATTTTGAAGCACTTTCACAAGCACAACGACGTGAATTAGAAGGTAAAAATTAATTGAAAAGATTTTTATATTTATTTATTTATTTATTTATTTATTTATAGAATATTACAGAATTAAAACAGAGGAAATTCGTGAACAAGCAGCTGAACAAAAACGTAAAATTGATGAAGCACGTCGATCTGGTGCTGTTGAAGTTATGGATTTATCATCATTGAAATCTATGTTATCAGAAAATCGTGATAATTATAATGGATTACAAAAAGAACATGCAGATTTATCAAATCATCTTCGTCAATTAGAAGAAGATTTTGAACGAATTTCAGGTGAACATAGTCGAGCACAAAATGAACGTGATCGTGAATTAGGCGATTTACGTAATCAAGCTGAACAACGTGAACAAGCTATTGCTGCTGTACTTGAAAATAATGTTTCACTTAGATTTGAAATTAATACATATAGACGTTTACTTGAAGTTGAAGAAGGACATCTTCAAAGAATGGAAGGTGGTGATTTATCGGGTGGACGAGGTGGAGGTGGCGGTGGCGGTGGTGGAGCTGCATCATCATCGTCATCTTATCATTATCAAACAGGATCATCAGTTGGTGGTGCTTCAGCTGCTCGGTTTGATACTCAAGCATCGGATGTATCAACGAAAAAAATGACCGTACAAAAATCGGCTCGAGGTTAGTTAATTTTCAAAATTCGTTTTTCCAGATTCTACCATAATATTTTTTAGAATATTATTTTTAAAAATCGAGAAAAACCATATCTATTTTCATTCTTAACCCTTTATTTATATTTCCTGTTATAAATCCTATATGATATTTCTTCTTTTTATTATTGCTGCTGTAAGTAAATCGGAATAATAATAATAATAACAATCGGAAAGCAGCATGTACTTCTTTTTATCTCTCCTTTTGCACGAGATACTTGAGAACGGGACTAGTCTTATTCGTTTGATCCCTTGTCATTTTTCTTGATCTCTGTCATCCCGCTCGTCGTTCGTTGTTGATAATGATCATGATGAGACGTTTTGTTTGTTCCCGCTCATCGCTCCTACCGGCCAATTGCTCCCATTTTTTTTTCTGGACAGCGACAGTAAACATTCATCTCATTACGCATGATTAGTCGCAGATGGACGGTTATAATTACAACAAATGTATACCAAATATTACATCTTGTTCTCATCTAATAATTAAAAATCATATTTTTTCAAATCAATGAACAAACCAAAACGAACTTTAATAAATTTCACACTTTTAAAAACATGAAATTTTCATTCATTCAATCAAAACATATTATTCTAAAAGATTTCTTTTTTTCTTATATTGATTTTTCAACAGGCTACTCTTGACTGCATGTTATTTTTATTTTTTAGACTACTAAACATTAAATCTACATAAACAGACATTCTCCTTCTTCGTATTTTTTTTTCGTTCTAAGTATAAGTGTGAGCTTTGTTTTTTTTATAATCTTATTTTGTTTTTTATTTGCTCGTCAAATTACACATAGCGGGAGCTCATGCTTTGAAAAAAAACACATACATACATACATATATATATACAAATATCAATAAACAAATAAATAAAAAACCTTGATTATATTTTTTTGCTTCACTACATTATGATGCATAACTAATGATTAATTTATTCGTGTGTATCATTGATTAAAATAATATGTATATTTTGTTTTTTCAACACCGTCCACTCTCGTCATCGTTTATCATTTAGCACGCCTATGTCCACTATATTTAATGCGTGAGATATATTTCTTCTGACTACTACTACTACCCAAATATTTAGTCTTCTTCATATTATCAATGAAACAGCATGAAATAAAGGAATAGTATATATATTTTTTTCTAAAAAATATATATATTTCTATTTAGGTCCTATTGCTATTGATCAGGTAGATCCACAAGGTAATTTCATCGTTATTGAGAATGCCGGTTCAACAGGCAAAGATCAAGATATGAAAAATTGGACTATTCGTCGTAAGATCGATTCCAAAGAAGATATTGTTTATAAATTTCCAGACAATTTTGTACTTCAATCACGATCACGTATTCGTGTTTTAAGTCGAACTGCAAGTAAAGGTTCAGTTAATCAAAAAGAAACCTTAGTAGCTGAAAATGTTCCAACATGGGGTACAGGTTCGAATATGGTTACACGACTTCTTGATGCAAATGGAGATGAAAAAGCTTTATTCAATCAGAAATTCCAATAAATAAAGCAAATAAACAAATACAAAGCATTCTCGGCGACGATCAAGAAAACACCGGCTCATCCTTTTTTTTCTTTCTTTTTTTTTTCTTTGTTCCTTTTTTTTTTTATTAAAATTAGAAATGAAATTCCTTTACCCATATCTTGTCTGTTGTTCTTTCTAGACATAGAAAAGTGTGCGTGTGTGTGTGTGTGTATTTGTGTGTTTTTCGTATCTAGACAATTTGTCTCTGACTGTTATTATTATATTATCAAACTCTCTCTTTTTTTTTCTGAATTCTGTGAAAAATATTATTGTCTTTTCTTTTCTGCCATCGAACACAAGATCATTACTTCTTTTTTTCGTATGTCTTTTTAGGTTAAACCGCTTTTAATTCTTCATTTTTTTTTGTCATTTTCCTATTACTCTGCTAATAAACCAGACACACACCTACGTAGATATACATATTTGAAAAAAAAAAGAAAAAATATGATCATCCAGATGTTTGTTTCTCTTTCTCTTTCTCCTTTTTTTGTTGTTTAAGGAATAGTTGTCAATTATTATTGTGCGCGTTTTCTTTTTTCTTTAATGGGATTAATCTTATACTGTGTTTTTTGTCTATTATTTTTGTTGTTTTGTCTATTGTATTCATTTGTGCCACTTAAAAAGTTTGTTTTTTTGAAAATTCAAGCGAAAGAAGAAAAATCCAGAATAAGATATGAATTGTTCGATTCGATATAAATACCAATATAAATAAACTAGATAAAGACCTTCACAAAACAAAAAATGTCTTTTTTTCTTATTTTCAAAATATCATGATAATACTTTTAAAGGTCATGGAAAGAATTTCATCTTTAAATCTACAAGATAAAAATATCAACTATTTACTATTCTCGTGTTTGTCAATGTTACCAACAGTGACATTATCTGATAATTGCTAGACATATGACAGAATATTGACTGTCAGCATTATCCTTCTTAAGTACGAAAATAACAACTAAAATAGAGTTGAAGGAGAAATAAATAAATAGACCCATCAATCACTTAGTATATATAAGATTTTACTAAACGAACTTAGCAACAAAATAAGATGGATGATTTTAATTAAAATGTTTTTTTCATATCTAAATAATTTATTAAGATAAATATTTTGATTTTAGTAAAAAAAATAGTTTAGATAGTATTTATTTGAGTTCGTTAAGCGGTTATATGACCATGTAATGTGATACAGCGCACTTGCTGACAGAGATAAACAGTAACAACTGCTTTCCATACGTTATGATATTTAGTTATATCATCACATAGCAATAGATACTGTCATTTATGTTTGAAACATAAACAAGAGTAAATTGACTTCGAAGTGTCTATGAAAAGAAAAAGTGCATATTACATTATCTCAAGAGAAATTTTCTGTAATTATCGAAGAAGAAAAAAATCGAATGAAGTGTTGAAAAGGCAATAAATCTTATATTTTTCGAAACAAAAAAAAAGTCATTATTATTAATGTAATATTAATATTCAGAAAATTATCAAACGTCTTTGATCGGTGTTATATAAATTATAACTACTATTATCGAATATTAAATTTATTCCACGTACATATATATCTCATCTTCCATCAATAACTAAATAAATACGCGCATTTTCTATCTTCTATTCAACATGCTTAGATTTATGTTCCAATTCATTTTTATTCTCAATTATATATTTAATTTGATACAAGCAGGTTAAATATTATCGAATTTTATATTGTTTTTAATTTACAAAAAAAATAGATAATTTATCATCTCGTAATCAATGTCATTCGAATTGGCATTATATTTCCGAAGAAAGCCTTTGTATTATATTTGCAACATCCCAAGGTGGTGATGTTTCTTGGTATGATAGTTCGAAAGCTTGCCAAACAAGTTCTACACAACTTTTAACTCTTACTAATTCAAAAAAAATTCAATTAATTCAAGAAAAAGTTAATCACTTAGAAAATAATAACCAGATCGGTTTCGATTATTTTCAACATGGTGCTTGGATTGAAAAGACTAGTAAGATAATGAAAGAAAAGAAATTTATATATTTATATAGACTGGTCGAGATATGACTTATGTGACGATACAAATATAATAAATGAAGAGTTACAATTGAATTGTATTATATTAACAATACGTTCGAATGATCAATCATTATGTTTAAAAAGAGTATCATGTGAAGAACATCATCCTTTTATATGTGAAAGTTAATAATTAAAAAAGTTTGTAGATATGAAAAAAAAGATTTTTCGGTGTTTAGATGAAGCAATAACCGAAAGAGAGTTAGTTGAAAGTACTATGGAACGATTAACCTGGTGGAAATGTATTATTGCTCTATGGTGTATTCTTGATCATGAAGCTGAAAAAAGGAAGAAAGAACAACAAGCACTTGCAGCTCAAGCAGCTGAAGCTGCTAGTTTACAAGCTTATATAGAGCAATGTAAGTATAAATTCCATTATATGAATTATAAATATATGTTCGTTCATAGTTAATTTCGAAATACCTGACGATGTTGGAATAAATGGTGAGTTTTATTTCATAATTTATTTATAAAATAAAACATATTTTTACATGTACAGCTGATGCACAAGCTTTAATGGAATCAAATGGAAATGGAGCCATGCTATTCGGTAGAATAATTTCTATTATGACGAAAAATAATTTTATATCTAGGTTATTCATTACCATTCTGGGCACTTGTGGCTATCGGAGGATTTCTTTTTTTATTTATCATATGTTTATGTTGTACAGTTCTTATTTGTATTTTCATGAAGATAAAAAATGGACAATCACGACATAATCCAGCATATCGTGATGGTAGTTTTGATTCGACTTATTCTACAATATCTAGATAAATAAAGTCTAATAAAGATATTATTTTAATTTATATAAAATTGATATTTTTTCGAAGATGTTAATTAACACTTAAAGATAATTATTATGTCATTAACATGAAAATAAAAGTAGGTAGGAGATTAGATAGTTATTGTTTTCAAACTGAATGAAAAGATATTACCGAATAGTTATTACGCGCTTATTCTATTGTTCTTATTCTATGTCCTATATTATTAAGTTACTCCTATTTAATCTATTTGTGTTTATTAACAAACGATTTGGTAAGATACTTATGTATTTATCTATAATATTTTATGATTAGTTAGAGCATTTAATGAGACATGTGGAACAGATAAACCATCATGTTCTGAACCATTAAAATGTATTAGCGGATATTGTTTATGTTCAAATATTGCTCAAACAACGGATGAAAAAAATCCTCTTTCATTTTGGGTATAATTTTAATAAAAATTCGTGATTATTTATTAGATAATTATCATATTTAAAGACTGGTGAAGAATGTATGACATGTCCGCTTGGTTATACAACTACAGGTACAAAGTAAGTGAATTATATACGATGATCGAAAGACAAAAAAAGTATGCAAGTATTTTATTTAGATGCTATAATTTAATATTAGGTAAAGATACTCAATCGACTTGGGAACGTGCACGTGAACGTTGTAAAGAACATGGTGGTGATCTTCTTGTTCTACGTTCCGATCAAGAAGTAATCTAATCTATAAAATATATATCATTGAAATCTATTGATCTTTCTCTTAGTATAAATCAATATTAGCTATTCTTAAGTATAAATATGCTTCTCTTATGCTTAACATGTATCAACGAGTACCACAAGATGGTGTATATTTTGGTAGTATATGGTTAGGAGCAATGTTAACTGATTGGCGTGGTGATGGAACTTTTAAATTAGTTTCTCATGGACCTTCTTTTACAAAAAAAAGTCAATATTGGTGGTGAATTAAATTGTATAGAAAGTATCTTTTGTTTTTCTATTAACAAAAATTTAGTTCAAAAAGTTCACCGCTTGGACATGAACCAAATTATGTACAATTAAAAGCAACCGGAGAACGTCAAGCATGTATTGGTTTAGCATTCTTTCACGATGGTAATGTTTGTATGCATGATTGGTTTTGTAGTTGGGAATCACATACACTTTGTGAAATTCGTAAGTCAATTATTTAGAGATAAATAAATGTTATTATTTATATAATAGATCCACCACCACCACCACCAGCAATTGAAACATCAGGTATTTGAAAAGAACTCGTTTTTCTTTCAAAATCTAATAAAGATTTTCTTTTTTTTCCCTATATATAGAAGTGGAAGCATTGGAAGGTATGATGATGTATTGTATTTTTATTTATAGTTGATTTATTTTCAGAAAAATCTAGTAATACATGGCTTTTCGTGGGTATTGGTGGTATTTTCTTACTTCTATTATCGGGTTCAATTTGTGCTTGTTATTTTCTATGTAATAAGAAAAATGGTCGCAGACGTGCACGATCATTTGATTCAGCGGAAACTGGCATGTCTCAAAATTCATTTTACTAATTCATTTTTTCTCTTTCTTGAATTATGAAAAAATTTCGTTATATTCATATTTTTTTCTGTTATACCTATGGAAAATATATACAGATAAAAATAATATTATCATCGAAATTTTTCTACCATGCAAATATAAAATCTTAGATTAATTGTCGATAAAATATATCGTACCTTGAATAGTGTAGATATCAATAGTAATAAAATGATTTTTATCGAATTACCACAGTAAGTATAATATTTCCTGAGAAACAAACGCTATGGATTAAATTCTTGTTTGTTCGAAGAAAAGAGTCATAATGTTTATTAACGAGAAAAAATCCCACATTGTAAAAGAGGAAAATACATACTTACGTCAGTAAATGCGATTGGTATTTACCAAGTTTATTTCTCATCCGTTTACTTAGTAACTGAAGAAAGTCATTCGAGAATCCTTTCTTATTACACGTCAATAGCTATGAGTAATAATATAACTACCTGTAATATTGAATTACAGTCATGTTAAATAAAGGAAATGACACGATATTGATTTGCGATAGTGGCATAGCCAGGTTTTTTAGACTAATAGGCAAATTTCTCTTGTGTCGACAAACAACGATGGGCAAAATTTTGTAGCCCGACAAAGTACTAATAACGTAGCAAAAAGGGAGTGCATGTATGCTTCAAACTGAAGAATAAAATATAGTTACAATTTCAAAAATAAATAAACAATTTGAAAAAGGTAAATTCTAATGGAAAAAACCTTATTCATAAAGATTATAACTTGGAAGCTACCAAATGAAATGGGTAATTGCCCATTTGCCTCCTCCGTCGCTCTCCCTCCACTAGCGACGCTTCGAATTTGCGATTGTTGGATTTATTTATTCTTATTTATTTACCCATGAAGAACAGAAAAAGCTAGGAATTTTCCATCAAAAATAAAAGAAATTGGCAAAAAACACACTCAGTTTTATGTGGCCTATATATATATATGATTGCATACAGTATGTATACTTTGTTTAGCTATAACGACAAATAATTCGTGTATTTGATATTAGTTTCATGGCTGTTACAGACAAATTGAATAAAGCTCTATGGACCGAGATTACTAGACTTAAATTATTACATAAAGAAGATGCACCAGTAAGATTTTTACTTGATCAATCACCATTCAATGAATCTGAAGATGAACCGTCAACTGGACAAGCAGAATATGTGATTGTTGGACGAATATTACCCAATTCAGATATATTTAAAGAAAGTGCTTTTCAAATAGAAATTAAATTAACATCAAGCTATCCATTAGAACCACCTGAAGTTCGCTTTTTAACTCCGATTTATCATCCAAATGTTACAAAAGACGGTAAGCATAATATATTATGTACGAAAGAAATATATCCATTGAAAATAAATTAAGGTAAATTCTGTCATGCTCTATTGCTAAAAACTTCGAGATGGAAACCTGGAACAAAATTAGTCGACGTCGTTAGGGTTATTGTCGAGCATATTGACAATCCAGATATTGATTATTCTATTAATCCTGGTAAGTTTTTTATATGAGAAACTCTTCTTCCGATACATATTTTTTTCCTAATATTCATATAGAAATTGGTAGAGAATATTTGGATAATAGAGTAGAATTCAATCGCAAAGCGTTAAAAATGGTCGAACAGCATAAATTACCACGAAATTAAATTATTTTATTTTAAGAATGAACAGACATTCTACTTTTCAATCCAATGTAATTGTGTTTTTGTGATAGTAGAATAATTCATACAATCTAACAGAGTATGATAATGAAATTATCCATAACTTCTAACAGTGTGCCATGGTGTTTTTTCCTTTTCTGTTATGGTTTTATCCAACACATACACATATATATCTTTTCATCTTTCGTTCTCTCAACCTGTTGTTCCTCTCTTTCTTTGCTTTAATAAAGAGACCTTTTCCGAAGATCGTAATTTATTGAATATCAAAACGTGACAGTTTCTTGCTAACAGAAAATCTCATACTCGGAAATATATATTAAAGTCAAAATTAAAATATTATTTTGATGAATCTCGGAATAAGACTGAAACTATGAAAAATAGTGAGGATAATGAAGAGATTTTGAGGATGAGAGTGTAAGTATAAGTACTGTTTTTATTGTACTCTCACTCTCTTGCATCCTTTTTGTTTTGATCGGCGACAGAATATCTTCTGATCGATAACATGAAATACTAAACTTTCGATTCGAGCCGAATTCGATTTTATAAGGTGTTGGAAGAAGTCATACTTGTATATCTGATAAATACATTGTGTTGTTTCTTATCAACGTGTTGTGATACCCGTTGTTTTCAGAAGTAATAATTTCGATTTCACAATATGCTGTTATGTTTGACTATACAGAATATGTAAATTAAGCATTCAGATTAGACTAGGGCGTGTGTGTGGGTAAATAAAAGATGAGTTCATATCCACATTCACACCCACCCTCAAAATATACGTAGTTTTACACTCGAAACACTATTGTTTTTTTTGTTATCTGTTGAAGTGCATAACTGGAAAAAAGCTACATATGGTAATATTTGGAATATTTTAAGTAAATATAAATATAAACATATATGTAAAAAGAAAGGAAGAACGTAACGAGCTGATGTTTTTTCATTCATTAAAGTGAAGATACGATTTAGTTGATGTACCGCAAATGGTGGAAGTAGAAAATGAGTATTATTCATTTTTTTGATAATAAAGATGAATGACTGAAATGTTGGGATTTTTTATTTGAGACAAAAATTAAATCTTTATATGAAGAATAAGTAATATATGATAAAAAAAAGAATTTAATATAAGCTGATGAAATTTTTGTTTTCCTTTGTTATCTTGTTGGAGAATTATACCGCGAATAGAAACAAAATATTACTTCTTTACGTCTATCCACGTCGCTTGTTTATTTGATTTAGGTTTTTATAAACGTAAGAAGGTAAAAGTAAACTATTGGCTCACGTAAAATATGGTTATATTTTATAGATTTTAAGTTTTTTCTTATGACTTAAAATAAGAAAACTGATGCTATGATAGAATATTTTGGGCACAGATTTATAGAAAAAAAAAATTATTTTATCTCAGTGACTAAAAATAGAAGTCTTAAACATATTATATTTATTTTATTTGTTTCTAGACTATCTACATGGCAACAGAATCAAAATTAACAAAAAATCTATATACTGATATTACAAGATTAAAACTATTAAACAAATCGGATGCGGAAGTGAAATTTCTATTGTTGACTTCACCATTTACTGGTGATGAAGATGATGATGATTTGGCCGATAAAAAACGAGAAGAATATTCTATTACTGGACAAATATATCCAAATTCAGAAATATATCGGGAACGTTCTTATGCAATAGAAATAATACTAACCAAAACGTTTCCACTTGACCCACCTAAAGTTCGTTTTATCACTCCTATTTATCATCCTAATATCGAAGAAAAAGGTAAACTAATATTCCATTATTTATTTAAATATATAAATTTATCTTTAGGAGATTTCTGTAATGATTTATTGGTGAAAACTGCCAGATGGACACCTAGAACTTCATTAGTGGAGATTGTGAAAATCGTTGTGAAACATGTTGATGAACCTGATGCAGATAATCCAGTTCGAGCTGGTTAATATTCATCTCTTTATTCATCATTTGTCTTATTTCTATAATTTATTCTTTGTTTGTTTAGCATTAGGTGTTGAATATAAAACTAATCGACCTAAATTCAATCAACACGCATTAGAACATGTCCAAAAATATGGATTACCAAGATGATAGATTTCTTCTTTTTTCAAATTGATTTTTTTTCTTATAAAGCATTATTCTTCTATTTGTCTTGTTTTGTTCATGTATATGTCGTAGAATATATATGTAGGTACATTTTATACAAATACTTACTTTCATCATTACACGAAGCCGACAATATCTGTTATAGAGATGATGTTTTTCATTAATATACACACATGTTTGATATATTAAGGTTGATTATGTACAGAATATAATGAGAACGCATCATTGAATACTGATTATTTACATGACATTTAAACAAGGCTTGTATTGTTAATAGTATATATGATACCATGTCTAGACAGTGCATAGCTTTAATTGTTTATAGATGTCATGTCATCAGTCAAAGTTTGGTTGTATTTATTATAGAAGACTTACGGATATCTTTACAGTCAATGATGTTTTGAATCAAAAAATATTCGATTGTATTATCATTTGAAATCTATCGATATCATCTGTGGCTTATTCATGTAGACTTTTCGAATACGTAATTACTTGTTTTAATCGATAGATATTGATCAAGCAATGAATGTAAATTTTTGTATATGGTTGAATAAAAATTAATCGATGGTATGGAAACAAAATCATATATGTAATTATCATACATGTTTTAAACTAGACATGTCGTAAAGATGAAACATACGTTTATATTTAGTTCTATCAAAATAACTCGATATAATCTACAGAATAAGATATAGACGAGATTTATCAAAGTTTCGTAACTTGAGTTGTAAATCATACAAAGTCAATATAATTACACTATTTTAGATTTTATTTATTTCACGTAATACTGTTTTATAATGAAATAGAACAAAATAATTCGTCTTCTCTCTAGAAAAATTTAATCTGCGTCATTTTTATTATAAAAATTCATGATGTGTACAGTTTATGGCTTTTTTTTAGGCATAACATATTTTCGAAGAGAATAAATATGTACAAAGCGATATTTGCGACTGATGAACATTTGACTTTGTCGGATGTTTTCATTTCTTATTTCGACATTTTTTTATTAATTAAGTATTAGAGATGCAAATTTTAAATATTAATGTAGATATTCTAATACTATCTTGATCTGCTGTCTCATAAATTTTAATATAGAACACCCACACTCTTTTTCTAACATAAATGTCGCAGATTTAAATCGTCCGAAATGCTTTTATTATAATTTATTTACTTTATTAAACCATTGTCAACAACAAAACTGATAAAATAAGGCTGCTATTTGTATTATTTCTCTTTGATGACAGTCTTTTCTTTTAATATTCACTCAATCTTTCGGCGAAGAAAAACTGTTTGCTTTTTTTTCAAAATAAAGTTGTTATTCTATAGGTGCAGTAAATATTACGACTATGAATCATAAATTTTGTCCACGTAAAAGAACGAAATATATTTGTTTTTTGTTATTGACACGAAAAAGTTGAAAGTAAAACAGTATGATGATTCAGCTTTCACCAAGAATTTACGGTAATTTTTTTAGATTCTTAAAAAAATGTCTGAGTCAACGTTAAACAAAAGACTCTATACTGATCTTAACAGATTAAAATTATGTAATAAAGCCGATGCAGAAGTTCGATTTCTATGTGAGAAAACACCATTCGACAATGATGATGATGATGATGATGATAATATGTCGGGTGATGCTGCAAAAGCAACTGAATATTCAGTTATTGGACAAATATTTCCAAATTCAGAAATATATAAAATAGCTGCGTATCGAATTGAAATGAAATTACCCAAAACTTTTCCACTTGTGCCACCTCAAGTTCGTTTTCTTACTCCTATTTATCATCCTAATATTGAAGAAAAAGGTAAACTAATATTCCATTATTTATTTAAATATATAAATTTATCTTTAGGAGATTTCTGTAATGATTTATTAGTGAAAACTGCCAAATGGTTACCCACAACCTCGTTAATAGATATTGTGAAAATCGTTGTGAAACATGTCGATGAACCTGATGCAGATAATCCAGTTCGAGCTGGTTAATATTCATCTCTTCATTCATAATTTGTTTTATTTCTATAATTTCTTCTTTATTTGTTTAGCATTAGGTGTTGAATATAAAACTAATCGACCTGAATTCGATCGTCATGCATTAGAATATGTTAAAAAACATGGCTTATCAAGATCATAGATTTCTCGTCTTTTCAATAACTATCCTTGAACAACTTTTATAATTACTAACACTTTTCGAATCTAATAATTATTTGTTTAGTGTAAGGTATTTCTCGATTTAATTAATTGATACATAACTATTGATTAGAAATATGTATCAATGGAAATAGTTATTTGATTTAATCGATAGATATTGATTATTTTAAATATTTGCTCATCAAACGTATGTTCAATGTGATAACACACACATAGAAGCATTCGATAAGTTTAATGAATGTTCCCAGAAAGACACAAATTGAAAAAAGTTTTGTTTTGTGGTATAAAACAAAATAGCTAGTACAAAAATTTTACTTTAACTTATAAATATCCGTAGCGACAGATATATAGAAATCTAAAAAATGATGTCGCTGGTTTATTACTTTTTTTTATCGTTTTACCTTTTTTATTTTATTTATTTATTTTACTTATTCTTTTCTGTATTCGTCTGATATTTCAACGAATGGCATAAATTGTAAATTTATTTTCCTTCCTCAGTATATGTATCGCAAGTTGGAAATTTAGAACAACATGTGATGAAAATCAAGTATGAATTATCTGTTCTTTTAAAACGAAGAGAAATATGATTTATTTTTTATTACTATCGCTTTAAGCAAAGTTTTTATTGGTTTTTCAGATTTGAACAAAATAATGTCTGGACCAAAACTGAATAAAGCTCTCTATAGTAATATCAGTAGATTGAAACTATGTAATACACCTGACGCACCAGTAAAATTTATAGTTGATGAAACACCATTCGACAAGGTTGATGATGATGATGAGGATATGTCGGGTGATGCTACAAAAGCAACTGAATATTTAGTTATTGGACGTATATTACCAGACTCTGACATATATAAAGAACGTGCATATCAGATTGAAATGAAACTAACGCGAACGTTTCCATTAGATCCACCTGACGTTCGTTTTCTTACACCAATTTATCATCCTAATGTAGCAAAAGATGGTAATTTCGGCTATAAAAATTTTCAACAAAAATATATACATATGTTTTTTTTTCAGGTAAATTCTGTCATGAGTTATTGAAAAAGACGTGCCAGTGGACACCAGCTACATCTTTGGTCGATGTTGTTAAAGCTGTTGTACATCAAATTGATCATCCTGATCTTGACTATTCATCTAGTTATGGTTAGTTTTTTGTTTATTATAATTTGCTTTCTTGAATTTTGCTTTTATATTTAGAATTAGGCAGACAATACAAGGAAGATCCTGCTGAATTTAAACGTAAAGCAACAGAATATGTCACGAAACATGGCTTATCACGAGTTTAACCCGTTCTCTTTAATAAATCCTATGTATTTTTTCAACGTTTTTTTTGATTTAAATAACACAGAAAAATCTTCTTCAAACTCTAAAATCAATAATATAATAATACAAAAAAGAATTCTATATTCAATACTTTATATTTTTAATAAAGCATATAATTACTAACTATTATTATATGTTCGTAATATTTCAAATACAAAATAAGTATCTATTCAAAAAATATTATGTCATTAGCAGAAGAATAAAGATTTTTTGACAATTATATACGAGCAATGTGTTCTAATTTAGGTGCTTATATTCAATATAATGTAGTCGAAAAGTCATCGAGTAGTCTTTGATTGCGAATAATTTTGAACAGAAACAAAATATAGTCTTGCAGTTTTTACCGTCGGAAAGAAAAGATGAAGGTGTATCGATTCTTCCGACGGTTTTTTTCTTCATGCTTCACGAAAATCATCTAAGATCTTTCAGCAAAAACTCTTATAACTCCAGAGTGGTTAAATCTAAAGATACGGATTTTAAATGATACGGTAATTTTGGAAAGCTTTCAAAGTATTTAGTTCCTATCTAAATTTATTCACCATTAAAGACTATATGGTGGCTTTTGAATCACCTTATTTTATATAATGATTATAATTCTAATACTTGTTCTTATCTTCTTGTAAAACGATGATGAGGTTAAAAGGATGTCATTCTATTTTACCTTAACACATTCCTGATACTTTCTACTATAATAAATAACTAGAGAAATGATTGTTTGTATAGTGAAGAGGAATTTTCATCAGACTAAATCAAAAATCATTATATGTGAACAAGAATACTGATAAATTATTAACGGATGTTATTTTGATTGATAGAATATAAAATTCGAAAGTAGATAAAAGGGTATACAGATTTTACATTTGAAATTATTTTATCTTGCATATTGAGTACTATAATAAGATAAGTTAAACATGTTTAGATTGGCAGAATTGAAATTCATCGTTTGTCATATACAAACATAGTTTCCAAAAACAATCACACCTACTTTGACCTAACTGTAATATTCATGGTTCTATTTATACTGTCGAAAATCAATTGAGTAGAACTTAGTTACAAAAATTTTTGAATCTAGAAGATTGTAGGTAAGAGTAATGACATTATTTTGAGCTGAAATTTAAGCTACAGATAGTTGTATTTGTGATATAACTCTGAAAGGAACACCCAAGGGTATATATCTTTTATGTTTTTTCATACCTCAATGAGGTATGATTATCACCAATAGGCGAAGTCTAAATGACTTGATCACCTCAATGTATTTCCTCATGAGTCATAGAAACTATTGTTATTTCTAAATGATATTTTGAATGTTATCGATCATCCTGATTTATATCGTTCAGTTAATGAATGTTTAGTTTTCTTTATTTTAAATGTAGCCAATGAATATTTATATATAAAAAAGAAGCACATTTTTATTAAAACTAATTAATTATAATCCACAAGTTTCACAAAGCTTTAATTCATTATTCAGATGTCAGATTTTGTTTAGAAGAGAGATGCATCCAACAATTACTTATTAAATGGATTCAAGCAAAAAGTCAAATTTAATATAACTCGAGGTACTATATTTTTAATAGAAATAATACTTTAGGTACTATACTGAATAAGGGCAATATTATTTATTAACTTCCTTTAATTATTCAATGATTTAATCATAATATATATATACTTATTTTTTTCTCATCATCATGAACGGAAGTGGTAACAACATGAGAATAAAGCAACAAAGGAAGGTAAAGCATTGTATTATTCCATGTCCTTCGAGATGGCTTTTTTCAACACTTAATAGAAGATCGTTTCTTTTGTCACAAATAAAAACATCAGTTGAACTTTTATATTTAGTTATGGAAGCAATGGTACACAATATAAACAGAGATAGAGTAGTCATTTATAGATCATAAAAATCATCCAAACGAATGATTAATTGAAATCTACCGATTGCGAAATTCGATATGAAAAACAATATAACCATTTAAATTTGTATGGTTTATTCCAACCATTTTATTTTTATTTGAAATTATTTCATTTACAATGTTTGTCATAATGTATATAGATACCATAGAATATAGCGACTTTATTATATAGAAAGAATGTTGATTATTTCATTGGTAGATGGTTTTTTTCTTTTCATTCGTTAGTCATATAAAGTCATTTTTTTTGATAAAAAAAAGTCCAAAGAAACGAGTTTTTTTCCTTCTTTATTTATTAAACTTACTTATTACATTCTGCATATCTCTCTATGACTTAACTTATTTTTACTGTCTCCCACTTTTTTCAAAAACAATGTTTTCAATATTGTCTTTTATTAACAATAACGATGCTTATGTAAATCCATAATTGCACAATCATTTGAAAATATCCCTGTGAATAATATTTTTGTCATTCAATATTAACATATATTTATCAAGCGCTGCAGACATCTACCTTGTAAAAAAATGCACCTATATAATTACATAGAAAAAAAACTTGACAGACATAGCAGTGAATGGTTAGTAACAGACTTTTGATTTTATTTTTTATTTTAGATAAAATAATTTATTAAAATGTCAGGAGCAAATCGACGTATAATGGCTGAAATAACAAGACTACAAGCTTTAGGAACCAACAATGATCCATCATCTGTTAAATATATTCTCGATAAATCACCACTTGATGATGCACAATCAAATTTAATTCTCGGAAGAATTTTACCTAAATCAAATCCCTATAATCAAGCAGCTTTTCAAGTCGAAGTAAAATTACCAGCTGAATATCCATTTAAAGCACCTGAAGTTCGTTTTATTACACCTATCTATCATCCAAATGTTGATGATAAAGGTAAAATATGTGTTGATTTACTTAATCAATCTGAAACATATAAGCCAACAACTCCATTAACCGATGTGATCAAAGCTATTGCAAATCTTATTGATAGCCCAAACATTGAACATGCACTTAATGCTGGTAAAATTTTATTTTCTATTTAAATAAATTTTCACACTTCATTTTTATAGAAATAGCTGCTGAATATACACAGAATAAATCTGCATTTGATCGTAAAGCATTAGACATGGTTAGGAAACATGGCCTACCAAGAACATAAACTTTCCATATTTCTTCTTTTCAGTTTCTTTTTCTAAATTCAATTGTTATCTGATTTTAATACGTGTGAAAAAAAAAATACCATTCATGTGTTTAACAACTTATCAACTTTCTTTTTTTTGCGTAAACAAGCAGTTTAGAGGTCAGCATTCTATTTTTTATTATTCACGAATTATAACACAAAAAAAAAGCATTAATAAAAGACAAAGAACAAAAACGTCATATGACGATGTTTTGTTTTCGTTTATATAATTATTATTGTTTATTGACATAAGAATATTTACTCCATTTTTTTCTAAATTGTTTTTATTATTCCGAGAAGATTTTATAAACAATACGGAATATTGATTGAAAAAATAATTTTATCTATAATTACTGCTCATAGCTAGAAATCAAATATTTATATAATAGTATCAATAATATTTCGAATCTTCCTATAATGGAAAAGGAAAGTAATTCTATATTTTACTTTTAGATGGCATCAAAACATATTCGTTTATTAAAAGATCTTGCTCGAATTGATGAAACATTTCAATCGAATCGTCTTTTTTATATAAAGAAAAAAATTGATGCAACAACAAATGATGCTATTCATGATACAGATTTAACACATCCAATATTGATTTATAAACCAGAACAAAGTCCTTATGTTGGTGGAGAATTTGAATTTGAAATTAGTCTACCACTTGATTATCCATCAACAACACCACGTGTTAAATTTCGTACACCGATTTATAGTCCAATTGTGGATGAATCCGGTGCCTTATCATGTTTACCTATACTTCAACGATGGCAATCATATCCGATAAATTCTATTCAATTTCGTGATATACTTACTGAAATTGATTATTATATAACACATTTAGAAGATGTTGATGAACCTCACCGTCCAGCTTTACTCGATGAATGGAAAACCGATCCTGTTGCTTTTACAAAAGCAGCTGAACAACACACAAAAGAATTAGCAAAACCACAAAAACGATAAAAACGAAATTCCATTTTATTTTTAATTCTAGTCCATATTTATTGTTTTATTTAATTGTTGTCTTGTATGTATTGTATATTTCTAGATGAATGAACTTGACATGAATGAACAAAGAACACATGCCACTTCAACGTGGCGTGTTTTTGATGATATTACATATAAGTATGTGACAGTTTTTTATTAAAAATTTTTTCAAATCTACAAGACTATTGTTTTTCTCTTCGTTTATAGAAAAATTGAAGGAAATACAGTCACTGATTTTCTGGCAATAATTCGAGATGCTCGTAGTGCAACGGAAGATACGATAAAACCATTTGTTACTATGGCTCCATGTGGAGGACCAATTGGTAAGCGATTAATTGACTTTGAAATATATCTATTAAAATAAATTTATTTTAATTAGCATTTGTATATAAAAAATCAGAAGCAAAATCAAATGATACTAAATATACGATAATTATAGACAATTTACCAAATCATCGTCCTCAAGTTAAACAGGTTAGTAAATATTTTCGCTCATTTTTTTTATTTCTTTAAAATAATACTTTAGTTTGATCGAGGTGTTGTAGTATTTGTCGACTGGACAATTAATGAAGATTTATTATTAGTAACAGAAGATGGAAAATATCATATCATTGATATCTTCTTTTATGATTCAAATAATGACAAATCAAGACAACTTAGTGAGGTAATTATTGTTATCGAATCAGTTCAAATTATACATACTCATCATAACTAGACAAAAAGTTGACTAAACATGAATCGATCCTTTATGTACTACATTTGAATCGATCTATCAATGAAATACTAGTAATTCGTGTTGTATGATAGTTCTCGAAGGTATCGACCATATGTAAATCTCCATTTGTAGATTAGATGATTCTTCATATTCACATAGAGCACCAAAGTTAAACATTGATGATATATACGAACACGCAAAACGGAAAGAAAAATCTGTATGTACAGATATAAAAGAGATTACAAGCAGAATATTGCGGCTATAGGATTCTAGTAAGATGATATTCTTTTTCGAATAATCAAAGAATATACTTATGACAGTTTTGTCCAATAAGTGGGTTCTATTGAATTAATATGCCTGTAGCTTGGTAAACCAAATACTAGGATGCATATATACGTCATAACTTAACAAAAGTATCGTGTGCACACACTTACAAATTTCTTTAGAAGAGAATTTGATTAAACAGAATTTACTAATTGAAGTGAATATTTATATCCAGAAAAGAATACATAATTAAGATAGATATTTGTATGATGTTAATGCTAATGTCAAAATATTATGTTAATCCTTTAATCTGGATACAAAAGTTTTAATATTAAAAAATAATTACTTTACTTAAAAAATTTCGAAATAAATTCTTCTTAACTCTAGTCTGTATCAACAATAACCAGTGCGTGTACATTCAAAAGCAATCAAGGTACAGGATTAGTAGCATTAACGAAAAATCAAGAAAGTTTTATCGCCGTAAAAAATGTTTATAGTCCAATTATTCAAATGATTACACTTGGTAGAAAAAAATAATTATTAAATTTAAATTTATCGTTCTTTTTTTCTATTATCTATATAATATTAGGCGTAGATATTCGTTCACCAATATCAGCATGGTGTGTAATCGATCATGCAGATATAACAATTGCTTATGCATATGATAATAATATAGCAACATGCAGTGCTACGTCATTACGACGAGATCAAGTAGAGAAAAAAAATTTATGTTAAAATTTAAACTTTCAATTATTTTTATTAGCAAACCATTCCTGGAATTACGGATGTCATAGTTAAATTAGTATCGAGTAGTAATTATAAAAGTATTGCAATGTTAAAAGATAATGGTGATGTATTAATTGGATTAAAAGAAAATATTGGACAACCACAATCATTTATATTAAAATATACATGTAATAATAATAAAGTCAAAATTACTGATATTGCTTGGTAGGATAATAAAATTTTATGGAAAGAAAAAGTAATAAAAATTCTTAAAGGTCTGGTTCAGATACTGTCATAGGTATTCGATCAGCTTCAAAAACTTGGTTTGATTTACTTGTTATCAATGGAAAACATTCATTACCAATGACGTTTGTATATCTTATTTTCATTCTTCATTTTACTTTTTTGTATTATTTTAGAGAAAAAAGTCGACAAGCAATAACTGATGATACGTTAGTATTAGATATTTATATATACGTTTGAAGATTGTTGGCGCATAGTAAACTTATGAGAGAAGGTCACCCGTAGACTTCAATGAGGTATGAAAAACCTCAAAAGAATTTATTCCCTCATGCTTTTATTTTCGAGACATGATTATTTAACTCATATCTCGTGAAGAAAGCATCCGTTTTGACTGAAACTTTAGGCGCATTCTAGGCATCATTAGATCCATTTACGGGTGAAATCCCGTACAATCGACCGAACATTCAGTGAAATAATCATATCTCATTGAGGTCTACTGGTGACCAAAAGGTAGAGTCTAAACGGCTAGAACACTTGAGGGACATCCCTCGTTAGTAAATTGATTAATCCAACTCACCACAAGACTCTAGCTTTCATTGAAATGCTTGACTTATAATTTAGATCTATCACGAAATAATTTTATTAGTAGACTACTCTAACAACAGTATTTATCGAAGAGCTTGAATTACTCTCATCTGTAGAACATTGGAGCCTTCGTTATAGTTCTTACATGATTGTAATACTGATTATTATAATCCTCTTAGTAAATAAAAATATTTTTCGAATATAATTTCTTTAATTATAGTATGTGTTATACTTCAACTGTATGGTTATCGACTGAAATTGATGGTATACGAATAATATCTGGTCGAGCACTTGATTTCTTCCAACGTTTACCAGATGAAATCTACAAAGTTTTAGATCTTATGTCAAAAAGTCCAGGTGCTAAACTTTACGAAGCTTATATGTATTATAAAGTAAATTTAATTTGTAATTATCTTTAATAGAAAAAATTATTTTAACAAAAATCTACTTATTTTAGTATGAAAATCAAATGGCTGAAAGATTTCTTCAAGAATTAAAATCATCCGGATCAAGCTATGGACTTGAAGAAGCTGTTAAAGAATGTATAGCAGCAGCATCTAATGAACATGATCCACCTACTCAAAAACTTTTACTCAAAGTATAATAATTAATTTCTAAAAGATTATAAAATATATTTTCTTTTATCAAATAGTCTGCACTCTTTGGTCGTTCATTTTTATCTGTTAATTTAAGTAATCCAACAGCATCAATACGTCCAGCTGTATCAGTAATTAATGATTTATGTACAAATACAATTCGTAATTTACAGCTAGTTAATAATTTACAACATATTAGTATTTCTATACTAATTACATATAAACA
Organism: Adineta steineri; assembly: GCA_905250115.1. Classification (NCBI taxonomy): domain Eukaryota; kingdom Metazoa; phylum Rotifera; class Eurotatoria; order Adinetida; family Adinetidae; genus Adineta; species Adineta steineri. The sequence continues at coordinate 58,933 of CAJNOI010000017.1, read as the reverse complement.
GTTAGATATATTTATTATGATATTTTTGTAAATGATTCAACTGTTGTTTTGTATAGATTTGAATTGCTTGGTACACGTATACTTATTGATCGTTTACTTCGTCGTAATCTACATGAATTTGCTACATGTGTAACAAAATTATTACGTATGCCTGCTGAAGAAGGTGAAAATCGTATTTTAGTACAATGGGCTGTACAAAAAGTTAGTTTAAAGAATTCTTCGATATTTATAAATAATTATATCTAGCTCAATGATCCTGCAAATACTAATGAAGAACTTATTGCAGATACAATTAGAGTTCGCCTTGCTGATGTACCTGGCATTCCATTTATTGATATTATTCGAGCTGCATATACTGCAAAAAAATTCATTGTTGTCGAACGAGTACGAGATCATATATGAATATTTTTTCTTATTATTAAATAATAATATAATTTTATTTAGTTACTCGATGTTAAAGTTAGTTTAAGTGATCAAATTGATATGTTATTAACGTTGAATAAAAAACAAGAAGCTTTACAAAAAGCACTTTCTTATGGTGATACTGATTTAGGTAATTAATTGTTCTTGCTTTAGTTTTATTTTATGTATTCATATTCTTTAGCTCTTTATGTCCTTATGCGTATGAAATCAAGTAGTGGTGTGAATTCTACTGATTTTAATTTACAATTAGCAAAATTGAAATCATTACCATTAAGTTTGTTATTACAAGTAAGAAATTATAATAAGCGAAGTTTTTTTTTTCTTATAAACGAATTTTTCGATTCATTTTTATTTGATCGATTTTTACTTTAAAATTATTTAAGTATCTCTCAATCAATGTAATTTTTACGTGAAAGGCGACTACAAATGTTTAATCCAGGAATGAAAGATTGATTTTTGGCTTGAATTCAAGCCAATTAGAGACCTGTATCGGAGTCAACTAAATCTCATGCCTATCATTCATTTTTTACATTAAATTTGTTTTGAGGTGAAGGTTTTGTTTTCTCTACAAACTGACGTATTTTGAGAGTTCAAACCAATGTTTTATTGAGGTTCATGGACACAAAAGAAAGTTAGATGCATGTCTCTAACTGGCTTGAATTCGAGCCAAAAATTGATTTATACGGTACTCAACAGAATTCGATAGAGAAAATTTTTCTCTACAAACCTACATATCTCTCATTCCTGGGCCAAAGTTTGTAGTCGCGTTTAAATCTTCTTTTTTTTGTTTCATTGATATATTTAAATAATTGTCTTTTTAGTGTTTAGAAGAACGTGATCGAAATAATTTACATGATGAAATGCGAAAACAAAATTCTGGTGAACGAGAACGTATTGGTTATTCACATATTGTTCAAAGATTTACAACAGCTCTTGTAAGTTGTATTGAATAAAAATATTTTATTATTTTTTTGTCTTCAAAAGACAACATCTGATCAAAAAAGTGAATTAACAAGTGCATCAAAATTATTTCGTGAAATTAAAAATGATTCTTCTGCTCAAGTAAAAATTAAATAGTTCGATAGATATTGATTATACTGTTTTTTTTCTTTCTAATTTTTAAAGTTAGTTGATGAAGAAACTCGTTTAATAACAAAACAAGATGAACTTGAAAAAAAATTACAAACTATACAATTAAAAGGGTTCTCATTAGTTGATACACTTGATTTACTTATTATTCATAATGAAAGAGATGCTGATCTCTTACGAAAAGAGTTTAATATTAGTGATAAAAGATATTGGTGGATTAAAATTCAAGCCTATGCAAAAAAAAATGCATGGGTACAATTACTTGAATTTGGAAAAAAACCAAGTTCACCTATTGGTTATGAAGTAAATATAATGATTAATTAGGAAAAATTGATAATTTATAATTATTATTTTAGCCATTTGTTGATGTCTGTATTCGATCACAAAAAATGGAGGAAGCTCGTCGTTTTCTTGATCAAACTATTTATTCATCAAAGCTTGATCATGAACGTATTCCATATATGTTTGCGAAAGTTCAGTAAGGAATTATTTAATTCTAAAATTCTATATTGAATCGTTTGTTTCGATAGAATGGTTGATGAAGCAATAAATTCCGCAATAAAATTACGATCAATTGATGCTTTACATTTTATTGAATCGAAATGTCAATTAAGTGAAGCAAATTCAACTAAAATTCAACAAGCAAAAGATAAATTACAAGATTATGGTGTTAATCCATTAAAAAATGTCTTTAGTTTTTTAAAATCATAGTAATCGAACCGATAAATAAAAAACAAATTAATTTTGATTGTAGCAATGATTCTCTTCTTCTTTTTTTTTACATGTTGATTATTTAATAAAAAAAATTTTTTTTTAAAACGAATAAAAGTTAGTATCGTTGTCGAGATTCAATATTTTATGTCTACAAATGATTATCAACGGTAAATAGAAATATGCTCAGTGGAAAAAAAATAAAATAGTACATTGAAGTCAAGTATATTCAAATAAGTAAACGCCCTTACGACCTGTGAACTATAAACATTAATAGAAGACCATGTGTTGGGGGGCTTTATAATATGTTATGTAAATCAATCCAATTCAACAGAAAGTAACTTTAAACCGCCTTAGACGTAATATTCTTAATTAAGAAGATGTTTGAACATGTCTCATTAGATATGTTCTTCATTGTTAAAGAAAACTCTGTCGGCGAGACACGCGTTTAGATGTACTTTTTTTTATGCATCATGCTGTGAGGTGCCAATACGTGCATAATAGTCAATATACATTCGTAAGTTTATATTATAGGTCATTTTGATACTCGTGGAAAAAAAAGAAATATTTTAAATGGAAAAATTATTAAACAGAACGCTGAAAAAAAATCATTTAACAATTATTATGATGAAATGTTTTTTTTAGCCAGACAGATGAATTTATAATGAAATTAACCATAGTTGTCTTTTTCTAATTTAAAATATATTCATCACATTATGTTACTTTTTTTAGTATTTGCAGCAAATGTTTACAAGTAATATTCTAAGAAAGTCAGAAAAAAATATTATTCTTTAAATAAATTAATCAAAGTCTCATATTTAGAAATATTTAAGTGTCACTTTTCTTTTTCTACATCCATCAGTACTAAATAATTTAGTTTTTATCATAAACAAGATATTATCTAATTTCCTTTGAAAGTCTATATAAATTTAAATTCATAATTTAGAAAATCTTATGAATATAACAATATCTATTCAAAAAAAAAAATGAAATATACATATACTATTATTATTCAATTGAATCAAAGAGTAGCCCATCACGAATTATTGCATGTTAACATTATTATTATTACTATTCAAGCATAAAACATGTGAGTGCGTGAGAAAACTTACAGTGATAATAACTGATCTTTTTACTAGATTTTTCCAAATGATTTATAATATGAGTAGGTAATAGTACCTAAAGATTAGTCATTACTATATATCACCTTCAATTATTTCTAATATTCTAACGCTTAACATATTTTCAAAGAAAAAAAGAAAAAAAAACAAATGATAATAATTAGTTTTATGAAATCTAAAGTGTTCTAATGAGAGAAAAATATCATCCATGCATAGACGTATCCAAGTGAGTTGTTAGTTGAAATATAATTCTAATGAATGAACTTATTATTTTATTTCTTTTCATGGTCGTATAATGAGAAAAATATTCTTAAATAACAAAAACATATATTTCATGTCATAACACAGTTTTATCAACACTTTTTTTTGTTACTACGTAGTAAATAAATACTGAATATCGAATAGAGAGAGAAAAAAAAGAAATCTTTATTTAGTATTGCATGTGAACCATTCATTACATGATTAATAGAAGACTCACAAATAGGAAAAGATCAGACGAGTGGAAAATATTCAAGCTATATATTCATCAAGAAATGAGCAAGAAAGAAAAAACCTCAACTGTTCGACCATAATAAATAAATCTTATACTGATGATTTCATCCATTTTCTTTTATTAATATTCTTAGAAAGTGAAGTGATTATCATTTTCTTTTCTCGCTCTCTCGTTCTTCGCACTCTATCGGATGCCAATTACATCAAGTTTCAGGCATTTTATATTTCATCTACTTTGTCTTTTTCTTATACTTAGACTGCAATGTATATACACACACATATATATATATAAATGTATGTACTTTATTATATATTGATCGGCATCATTATCGAGAATAATAGCACACACAATATGCTTATATAATAGCATGTAGAAAAGTATAATGCTTGTACTTTATGAGTATGCGTGCATTTATTTAAAAATCCGTTTCTAATGTTGTTGACAGTTTAGTGGTTTCCATTTTTTTTCCCTAGTATATTAAACTGAATGAGAAAGAAAAAGAAAAAAACTAGAAAACATCTTTTTCTTTAATAAGAAAAAAAAGGTGTTCGTCGGAAGAAAGAAAAGGCAAGTAGACTGTAGATTGGGAGAAAATATGCTGTTTAAGGTGCATATTAGTCTTTCAAATCAGTATTTTAGATAGACTTATATTATAGATTGCATGTTGAAAATGTATGGTAAATAACTGTTTCTTTCTAATAATATTTTGATATGTAAATGTTTACGGTTAGTCAAATTAATTATAATTGAAAAAATAAAGTATTGATCGTGTGTTTTAACAAGAATATTATGTTAAATATATATAATTTTATGTAAACAGTATATTCGAAATATATGCAACAATGGTAAGAACGTTAAGTAAGAAGAATAGCCACAAGTGAAAATGAACGCTAATTGAGTTTCTTACAAAGGAAGAGAACTTTTTGTGAATTGAACTGGAATTTACCTAATAGGTCTTACCGAATGAATGTTTGTGTCGTATTTCACAGTTGATAGAGAGGAAACAAAGTGCGAAATTAAGTATTATTAAAGTTATTCGGTTAGATTTTATTTATTAAACCGTTAAAACTAATAAATAAAAATTTTCTATAGATTTTTTTCTAGATTTAATAAAAAAAAAATGTTCAATTTACTTGATGGACAATTATTCAGTAATGTTGTTTCACGTGTGGAGCAATCACGTTTTTCATATACTTCACAAAATGAAGAATTTCATAATCTTAATACAAATCTTCAAACATATCTAAATGATATTAAACGAATTGATGATGAAAATGGTGAATTACAAAAAACAATTGAACAAATACGTACAAATTATATTTTAACATTAGAAAATCATTTACAACGTTTACCCGAAGATTTTCGAGAAGAAAGTCGAATATTAACTGATGCTCATCTTGAACGTTATAAATCAAAAACACGTGCTAAACGTTTTATTAATCAACGTGAAGAATTTAAAAAACGAATTACTTTTGTTGCTAATAATGAAAAAGAACAAGTTAAATATATAAATTATTTACAAAAACAAGAACGTTCAGTTCAAAAAGAATTGAAAGTTTTAAGTGATCAATTTCAAAATTTATATAAATCTATTGAAAGAGAAAAACAAATACATCAACAAGCCATGGATAAAGTCGATCAATTACAAATTCAACTTGAACAAATTTGTATTGAACGATCAAAAACCGAAGTAAATTTACCAAAAACAAAAAAAACTATATATATATTTAAAATTTCTTTGTTTCGATTTAGTTTGAAATACAAAATTTACGTGAAGAAGTTAAATTAATGCAAACAGCAAAAGAATTTCTTAATGATGAATATGAAACAATATTATCAACACAAACTGAAGCTAATGAATATTTTATATCATGTTTAGATGAATCAATAATAAATATACGTGAAGATTTTGATGATTTAAACAAACGACAACTTAAACAAGTTGAAAATGAATATAAACAAATGATAAAAATTCTCGAAGAAAATTCTTTAACTACAGCAAGTATCAATGAAACAACAATGAATCATCAACGTAAAACACAATTTGAATGTGAAAAACTTCAAGATGAACATCAATCCATAACACAAGAATTAACAACACTTAATGATCATAATCAAATTTTATCGGAACGTATTTTTGCTATGGTAAAATTTTTGTCGATAAAAAAAACAATTTCTATTTAAAAAAAATATTCTTATAGGAATCAGATCTATTTACAATACGTGATGAACATATACAAGATTTAATTATTAAAGATGATGAATTAGAACAAAGTAAAAATGAATTACAATCATTACATAATAAATTAAGTCATTTAACGGAATATGATCGAAATTTAAAATTTGAATTAACACTTTATCGAGGAGTGTTAGAAAGTGAACATCGTCGAAAACAACAACAACAACAACAATCAAATAATAATCAACAACTGGCGCGGCCAACTATATTACGTACTACAATTACACGGAATAATAAGAATGTTCCAGTAAGTATAGAAAATAAAAGAATATATGTATATATTTTTTTTGTTTTTGAAAGGTTTTGACAAGTCATAATCAATTTGAAACCATTAATGAACAAGGTAATAGTATATTTGAAGTAACTATATCGAAAAAGAATCATATTATCGATGAGAAAAATAAAAATCAACAAGAAGATAACTTGTCACGACCGTGGAAAAAATCTTTTATTGAAGATGAATTCGAAAATATGCAATCTACAAATACTAATTCACAAGGAGAACGACAAATATCAAAATCACCGATTTTAATAGTTTCGCCAAAGCAGCAATTCTCTCCAGAAGTTCAATTATCTACGAAAAATTTTGAGACATTGGTAACTAATGACTCGCCATCACCAGATCAATCAAACTCATTGAATGATGATCAAACATCACCTGAAACTTCGAATCTTCCGACATCTTTAGCTGATGAAGATCAACAAACTAGAATAGATAATCAAAAACTATCAACTACTCCACCATCTACTATTCCAGAAAATTTAAGTGAAGTACAAGAAACGTCCACTTCTCCAGCTGATTCTGAAAAACAACAAATATTTTTAAAAGACTCTCAATCTTCTCTTATACAACCAGAAGATGAGCACGAATCTTCAGCAGTTGATCAATCATTCACCACATCTCAAAAAGATGAAGAAAAATCATCTACAAACTCTCCAGTGAATGGAGAAACTTCTTTAATAACAGAAAATAATATTGTTCAACCTTCAAATCAGTCGATTTTATCTGATGATCATCGATCGTTATCTAACTCTCAAGAAGAAATTCGACATTCATCTTCAATATCATCAATCGATGAACAAAAGCCTAAAACATCACCTATGACCACAACTGAAGCAGCAGCAGATCTATCAGTTTCACTTGATGATTATCGATCACATTTATTACAACAAGAAAACAAGGACGAACCCATTGAAATTTCTCAAACATCATCTTTACAATCAGAAGAACAGTCAACGTCTTCAAGAGCTGATCAATCACACGTCACATTCGAAGAACAAGATCAACAGTTATTAACAAGATCACCAACAGAAAAACAAATACCATTAGAAATGCAACAATCACCAACATCGCCTACCAATAATGCTTCGTCTGACCTTCATCAATTATCTTCAGAGCAACAGGATCAACTACAGATATATTCCAAGCATCAACGATCGCGCTCTCAATCACAAGAAGAAATTCAACAATTGTCCACAAGATCGCCAATAGAAGCACAAGTACCATTTGAAAAACAAAAATCACGATCATCATCTACCAATAGTATTTCTTCAAA
>CAJNOI010000017.1:29184-51291 GCA_905250115.1 Adineta steineri | reverse complement strand
CAAAAATCACGATCATCATCTACCAATAGTATTTCTTCAAAAGATCTTACAATTACTTCGGTAACTCCTAACTTGTCTTTAAATCAATTCGATGAACGACAAGAATCGCCAGTACATGATCGATCGCTTTCAACTCCACAAGAAGAAGTTCATCAACTCTCAACAAGCTTGCCAATAGAAGAAGAAATACCATCAGAAATACAAAAGTCACGGTCATCATCAACTAATAGTATTTCTTCAAAAGATCTTCCAGTTACTTTGGAAGCTCATAACTTATCTTCAGATCAATTCGATGAACGACAAGAATCGCCAAGACATGATCGATCGCTTTCTACATCGCAAGAAGCAGTTCATCAACTGTCAACAAGCTTACCGATAGAAGACGAAATACCATCAGATATACAAAAGTCACGATCATCATCCACTAACAGTGCTTCATCAAAAGATCTTCCAGCTACTTCTGAAGCTCATAACTTGTCTTCAGATCAATTTGATGAACGACATGAATCCCCAGAACATGATCAATCGCTTTTAACTTCACAAAAAGAAGTTCTACAACTGGCTACAAGTTTACCAATAGAAGAGGAAATACCATCAGATATACAAAAGTCACGATCATCAACCACTGACAGTACTTCATCAAAAGATCTTTCAGTGCAATCTGAAGTCCGTCAACCATCCTCAGATGAACAAGATAAACAAGAACAATCTCAAACACATCGTTCATCACTTTCTTCGTCGCAAGAAGAACCTGAACAATTGTTGACAAAATCACCAATTGAAGAACAAACATCGTTTGAATTTCAGAAATCACCAACATCACGTACGAGCACTACTTCGTCTGAAAATCTTCAGTCACCTTTAAATCAATCAGAAAGACAACAGCAATCTCCAGAACACCGCCGATCGGTTACGTCTTGGCCAGAAGATGCTGAACAGCTGTTCACAAAAACACCAATAGAAGAACAAATACCGTTTAAAACTCAAAAATCGCCAACATCACCTACTAGTACTTCTTCGTCTCAAGCTCATCATTTATCTTCAGAACAACTAGAAGAGCAACAAGAATCTCCAAAAGATCATCGATCACTATATACATCGCAAGAGGAAATTCAGCAACTCTCCACAATATCACCAAAAGAAGAAAAAGAACCATTTGAAGTTCAAAAATCACCAACATCACGTAAGAGTAGTGCTTCGTCTGATATTCATCAATCACATTCAGATCAACTAGACAAACGACAAGAACTGCGAGAACATGACCGATCACTTTCTACCTCGCAAGAAGAAGTTCATCCACTGTCAACAAGTTTACCAATAGAAGAGGAAATACCATCAGAAATGCAAAAGTCACGATCATCATCCATTCACAGTGCTTCATCGAAAGATCTTTCGGTGCAATCTGAAGTACATCAACCACCCTCAGATCAGCAAGACAAATCACAAGAATCGCCAGAACATAATCGATCGTTTTCTTCATCACAAGATGTTCAACAACTCTCTGCAATATCACCAAAAGGAGAACAAGAACCATTTGAACTTCGAACATCACGTAAGAGTACTGCTTCGTCTGATATCCATCAATCACCTTCAAATCAACTAGATGAACGACAACAATCGCCAGAACATAATCGATCGCTTTCTACCTCGCAAGAAGATGTTCAACAATTGTCTACAAGCTTGCCAATAGAAGAGGGAATATCATCAGAAAGGCAAAAGTCACGATCATCATCCATTGAAAGTGCTACATCAAAAAATCTTTCACTGCCAACTGAAGTTCATCATTTATCCTCAGAACAACTAGAAGAGCAACAAGATTCTGAAGAACATGATCAGCCACTTTCTTCACCACAAGAAGCTCAACAACTCTCTACAACATCACCAATGGAAGAAAAAATGCCGTTTGAAATTCCAAAATCACCTATATCACGTACCAGCACTACTTCGTCTGAAGTTCATCATTTATCTTCAGAACAACTAGAAGAGCAACCAGAATTTCGAAAACATCGACGATCAATTTCTGCATCACAAGATGGAGCTGAAGAATTGTTTACAACATCACCATTGGAAGAACAAATGCCATTTGAAATTCAAAAATCGCCAACATCACGCACCAGTACTGCTTCCTCTGAAATTCATCAATCACCTTCAAAGCACCAAGACCAGCCACCAGAATCTCCAAAACGTCATCGATCGGTTACTTCGTGGCAAGAAGAAGCTGATCAATTGTCTGAAACATCACCATTAGAAGAAAAAATACCTTTTGAAATTCAAAAGTCACCAATATCACGTACCAGTACTGCTTCGTCTGAAATCCATCAACCAACTTCAGATCAACTAGAAGGGCAACAAGAATCTCCAAAAGATCATCGATCGATATCTGCATCCCAAGAGGAAATGCAACAACGTTCCACAGCATCACCAATAGAAGAACAAACGCCATTTGAAGATCAAAAATCACTAACATCACGTACTAGTACTGTTTCATCTGAAGCTCATTCCTTAGCTTCAGAACAAACAGAGAAACGACAAGAATCTGGAAAACATCGTAGATCAATTTCTTCATCGCAAGACGAAGCTGAACAGCTGTTCACAAAATCACCAATCGAAGAACAAATGCCGTTTGAAATTGCGAAGTCACGTACGAGTACTGCTTCCTCTGAAGTTCATCACTTATCTTCAGGACAAGTAACAGAGCAACAAGATTCTCCAAAAGATGATAGATCACTTTCTTCTTGGCAAGAAGCTCAACCATTATTCACAAGATCACCGATAGAAGAACAAGGATCATTTGAAGTTCAAAGATCACCAATATCACGTACAAGTACTTCCTCGTCTGAAGTTCATCACTTACCTTCAGAACAAGTCGAAGAGCAACAAGATTCTCGAAAAGATGATCGGTCTCTTTCTTCATCCCAAGAAGTTCAACAATTTCCCGCAACATCATCAAAAGAAGAACAAGAACCATTTGAAGATCAAATATCAGCGACATCACGTACGAGTAGCGCTTTGTCTGGAATCTATCAAACACCTCTAGATCAACTCGAAGAGCAACCAACATTTCCAAAACACCGTCGATCGCTTTCTTCATCGAAAGAAGATGGTGAACAACTGCTGACAAGATCACCAATAGACGAACAAATGCCGCTTGAAATGCAAAAGTCACCAACATCACGCACAAGTTCTTCCTCGTCTGAAGCGTATCACTTATCTTCAGATCAACTAGAAGAGCGACCAGACTCTCCAAAACATGATTGGTCACTTTCTGCGTCTCAAGAAGCTCAACAACTCTCCGCAAAATCACCAAGAGAAGAGCAAATATTGTTTCCAACTCCAAAATCACCGACATCACGTACAAGTACTGCTTCGTCTGAAGTTCATGAAGCACCTTCGGATCAACTAGAAGAGAGCGAAGACTCTCCAAAACATGATAGGTCACTTTCTTTATCGTATGAAGAAGTTCAACAACTATCTACAAGCTTGCCAATAGAAGAGGAAATACCGTTTCAAATTCCGACGTCACCGACATCACGTACGAATACTGTGTCGTCTGAAATTCATCAAGCCCCTTCAGATCACCTTGAGAAACGACAAGAATTTCCGAAACACAGTCGATCACCATCTTCATCCGAAGAAGAAACTGAACAATTATTCACAAGATCAGTAGTATGGCAACAAAGTCTATTTGAAATTCCCAAGTTACCAGGATCACGAACTAGTAGTGCTTCGTCTGAAGTCTATCAATTACCTTCAAATCAACTAGAAGATCGACTAGAATCTCCAAAACATGATCGGCCAATGTCTTCATTGCAAGAACGTCAACAAATGTTTACTGAATCACCAATAGAAGAACAAATACCATTCGAAAAAGAAGAATCAGCAACATCACCTACCAACAGTGTTTCGTCAAAAGATCTCTCAGCTTCTTCTGAACCTCATCACTTATTTTCACATCAACTAGAGGAACCAGAAGAATCGCCAGAAAATTATCGATCTCTTTCTACATCGCAAGAAGAAGTTCATCAACTGGCCAGAAAATTGTCAATAGACGAAGAAAAGTCTTCAACCTCACCTGGTACTACTACTGCAGCGATGAATCTATCTATGACACCCGAAGATGATCGTTTATCTTCGATGCAGTCAACAGATCAGTATGAACCTATGGCAAGTTCTCAGTTACTTTCATTTGGATCAGGAAAACGACCGGAGTCTTTAGAATTGCGTGAATCAATCACCAGTCCTAAAGAGGAAAGTAAACAAATAATCGCAGCATCACCCATGGAAGAACCAGTATTACCGGAATCTGACAATTCTACAGCATCATCTACTAACACTACTTCACTAGCAGATCAATTATCTTCATTCAAAACGACTCAATCATCATCATATGATCATCCAATAATATCAAATGTCTCACAATCAAACCCTATTGAGTCATCTAATGTATTATCACAAGAAGATCCTTCGATCTCGTCAAATATTCAACGAAAATCTTGGACACCTTTAGAAGAATACCTAACATCCTCCGAACTTGAAAAATTCCCTGTCAACGATGAAAATGTACAGGAACATTTTTCGTCTACACCTAGCGATGAATATCGAATAGAAAGTCCAATAGGTAAACTTAGTTTTAATTTTTGCACTTGAGTTTTTTTATCTATACATTAAAATGAAACATTAGTACTCATTTTTAAAATATCTCATCTTTCATATCATTTTTCTTTTTACAGGAAAAGTCGATAATGACAAACAATTAGCTGAATCATCAGATGAATATGATAATGATACTGAATATGACGACAAAACAAAATCATCATCATCATATGCAATTAACCAAGCTTCAAATGAGAAACTTGATAGCATCAATCGTCAATCACGACTTCCTTCTATTGAAGAGCATGAGACAAATCAATTTGACAAAGAAGAACGATCTTCTTTTGATTTATCCAAAACTTCATTTAGTGAAGTAAAACAAAATATAAACTCACCAAAAACTAATGAATTAATCTTGGAAGAAGATTTAACTTCACCAGAAGAACAAATTAGTTCTTCTGATTACAATCCAATTGAGGAAGATAGCGGTATTGGCTATATTTCCTCATCAGGTTACTATGGTACTTTAAATGATTCTAATCCTTTGACGAATCAAGATTTAAATAAGGAAGTACCATATCAAACATCATTAACAGATGTCGACGCTGATAATATCGATTTATCTGAAAGTAAGTTCGATAAAAAATTTAACCTTTTAGAAAGCATATTTATTTACTTTCAGAAATTAATAACTCCACTTCTTCAAAAACTGAAGAAGACGACTGTGATGTTACTAATGAATCAAATCTAGAAACTGTTATGCAAGGTTTGTTATAACATACTATTAAAACAGAGAAAAACACAGCTGCTTCTTTCGAAATAGAAATTTATTATTCCGTATGTCCTCATTTAATTCTTTTTGTTTTTATTTCTATTAGATCTTCGTTATGTATACCGTGATTTGGCTAATGACGAAGATTTAGTTGAAATTAATACTGAATTTCCAGATAGTTTAATTGATCGTCTTGAATTTGGTGATAATTTCATTCGAACATTATTTGATGATTTTTTAAGAAAATATCTTGTACAACCAGCTCAATATGAAAGTAAAAAAAATGATTACACCTTTTTTTCTTAAATTATCTTCTTTATATAAGTTCGTTCAAAAACACTTGATTGGAATGAATTTCGTGATATACTATTCCCAATACTAACTGGTCGATATATGGAAAAACATATTCGAAAATTATTCGATTTATTCGATACAACTAAAGATGGTTATTTGACACTTCAAGAAATAATTGGTAAAATTTATTTAAAAAAAATTTAATATTCTTTAATATAAAATTTTCTTATTAGCATTATTTGAACTACTTCAAGTTGCTAATACAGCTGAACTTGCACAATATATGATAACTGAATTTGATAAAAATCAAGATGGAAAATTAAATATCAATGGTAAAAAAAAATAATCTAATTAAAATTCAAAGACAATTTTTTTCATTTTGTAGAATTTCTAGAAATTGTAAAAAAAACATCGGATGTAACGAATAATATTCTATCAGAAAAAATTGAATATAGACCATGGTATAATCGACATCCAATAGATGATGATGGTGATGATAATAATGATGATGATGATCTACAATCGATTTCATTAGAAGTACCTGTTATAAATTTCGAACCGAAACCTAATGCAGATATAATCAATAACGAGATATTTTGTAAAAAACAGAATTCTCTTTTTCTTTTTATTTGCTTATTCTTTTCTGTTTAGTACTTGGTCGAATATTTAAAAAAGTGGGTGGTGATGTAGAAAATAAACAACTTGATAGTACGAAACCAACATTATCAATGAAAATAACAAATGAATTTATACATAATAATGTACATATATCCAATGATGATTTGAATTTGTTTATCGATTTATATTTAACTAAGAAACAAAATTCCGGTAATATTTTTTTTTTTATTACGAAATTAATTCATTTTATATTTATATTTAGATCATCTGATAAATTGGACTGAATTTCGAGATATATTTTTGCCATTGGTTAATGGTGGAATGATTGACAAACACGAAATTTCACATTGGTTTGATATATTAGATATAAATCATAATAGGACAATTACCAATGAACAGTAAATATTGAAAATTTAATAAATATTAATTTATATTTCATTTATTAAGAACTCTTCTTTTACTTCGACTTTTGCAAATCTCAAATCCAGACGATATACTCAATAAGATGAATGAAATTTCACAAACATATATAAATAATAATGATACATGGACATTGGAAGGTAAAATAATTGTAGTAGTTTCCCAGAAATCGCGATTTCTCTAACTTTTTTACGAAGATTTAAATGTATACATCAGATTTTTCCTATACAAAGTTTCAATCCTAAATTCCGTTCGAGATTAAACCCTGTAACTACACATGATATAATTTCATAGAATCCTGTTCTGAGAGAAGGGACCGTAGAAGGTTACCAGTACCTTCTCTCGAATAGCGAAAGTCACATGATTCTACTGTCCATTTCAAAAAAAAAAAGACGGGTAGGTATTTTTCGAATCCTTTTTGATAGAAACCAGATAGAGAGCTGCGATTTTCACCGTTAGAAAGAGCAGATGGAGATGCATCAAAACCTATCTGAGAAGATTTCTCTAACTACTTCCCAAAGGCTGTTATAGGAAACTCTTGGACAAACAGTATGTCTCGCATTAACGCCACATTAGTTCGTTCATTTCCTGGAGTGTTCTAGAATCGCCAGATCAAGAACTACAAAACTGTGTGAAGATTTTACTCATGACTACTACTAATTCAATCTTTCACGGATAAAAAAACACTTTGGTAACCATTTTCCGTGCACAAAATAGAAGTTTCTGTGATGTTTTTGTTAAAAAATCGTATTTTTTCACGTGTGAGAAAAAGACCGTTTTTTCAAAACATCTAACTAGTAGTCTTTGGAAGTAGTTAGAGAAATCTTTCTAGATAGGTTTTGATGTATCTTCATCTGCTCTTTCTAACGGTGAAAACCGCAGCTCTCTATCTAGTTCCTATCAAAAAAAAGATTCGAAAAATACCTACCCGTCTTTTTTTTGAAATGGACAGTAGCTACCTAACAGATTAATAAATCTTTATTTTTTTTATAGAATTGATTTTTGCCTTGGAAAATATCGATGAAACAACAAGTCATCTTTGTTCAATAAATGAAAAAATAAAATCATTTGATCGTGCATGGCTTACAAAAAATATATTTTAAATATAAATAGTTTTATCTATTGCTTTTTGTCTTCACCCAGTGACATTAGTATTCTAGAACACTTAAATTTATGCTTTCATATAAATTAGTTTAGATTTGCACAATACATTTTTTTTTGTTTTTATTTCTAATATAAATAAAAATCACACATATAACAAATATATTTATTGCAATATAACCATATTTTCAACATTTTCTTCGTTCTCTACGACATTATTTGCATGTTTTCAAATGAAGTATTTATACATTCTTCACCTTGACATTATGCACCAATAGAAGAATCTCCGGTTGAATCATAGTTAGTGACATAAATAAGATTGATTATGCTGTTATTCTAATTAGAGAAGAAGAGAAGAAAAAATATGTTGTTTTTTATATAAATAAAATACTTACTTCAGACATACTACTTTCATACAGAGCTGCTGCAACTCCTAAAATAAAATAAAAAATTAATAAATAAAAAAAATTAAATTTCTCTTACTATCAGTTTCAACTGGATCAAACATTGAATAGATGATTTGTTTTTCTTAAATGAATTTTGTTTGTAGACGACATGAATCTACTGTCTTATATATTGATTATTGAAAAAATGGTATGACTTTTAAAAAAGTAAAGAAAAAGAAAACTTTTTGTTGTTTTCGTCATATAACGCCGCAAAAGACATTTCTTTTTATATAAGTATTCTATTATTCTCAACTCTTTTTCAATGACTTTTCACATATTGCCTATCGCAACCATGAATTATGCAGCGAACGACTAGTAGTTGTGATTTTAAGAGTACCTAAATGGAATGTTTATCAAGTATGATTTCTTAAAAATCATGCCAGGTACTGAATTGTTGTATTTATAATGACGTCTGATGTTGCCATTCAAAAAAAGATTTACGTACACTGTTCTATTAAAAGACTCATATAAAATAAATAATTATATATATATCATGAGTCTGCGATAAAAGCCACAAGGTAAATAATCGATATTTCATTTTTAATGTTTCTTCAAACTATCATAGTTTATTTAGTGTATAATAGAGCGTATCATAGAAGTAATTATTTTCAAATAAATTGTTTGATATTATAAAAGAAATGTCAAGGTCATTATTTCTTTTTTTTCATAATTAATACTTTGAATATATATCATTCAATGTTAGTAAGTCAATTTAGATAATTATATGAAACAATCATAAATATTTTATCAAATAGAAATTATTTATAATGGATTATACGAATAAAGATATTTAATTTAGTTGTGGAATATAGATGTATGTGTTTAGTTTATGATTTAATCCTCATTGCTAGATTACTGTCGATTAAATTTATTCCATGTACAATTCAAGCCAATCAAAATATATATAGTGCTCGTTTTCGTATCTTTATTATGCGTGTCTTATCTCAGGTGTACAGGAATAAAAAAAGTAAATACGTTGAAGATCACTTGGAAAGATTCTTGGAAAGATTTTCATCGATCTATTGATCATTTTTCAAAGAAATCTTATAGAACAAATTTAATTATTAGATAATGCTATTTCTAGTATTGGTTATTATTGAAAGACTTGGTCTTGATTAATATAAATATTTATTTTCACAGAAAACGTTATAAATATATAGGAACGAATATTTCGTATACAATAAAAAAATAATATATATATTTACGGTCAACGTAATAAATTATTATCAAGCTCAGATTTGTATCTCCATATTACATTATATTGACTATATTTTGAATTTTAATATCGATGTTGATGAGAAGATATTAAGATGGAATAATGTTTCGATCAATTCGTGAAAATCGCTGCGTCCGATGTTGTATTCGATTAGCATACTTGCAGTAGCCAATAGTAGATGACCCATTGGGTTTAGTATCGGCTTGTATAATCATAATAGCTACTGTATTATCAACAGAAGGATCCATAATGTTAAGGTTGAATTTAATTTAAAATGACTTTCTCAGTTAGATATGTGAGTATATATATACGAATCTGTTTCATGACTTTCATCAAGGGAAGTGGAGGTTGAAGATGAAATACCAAGCAATGACATGGGTTGACGTCAGAAAAGGAACAGAAAGAAGAATGTATACATACGTATTTCATCTGGATATGATTTTTGGTAAAGAGTTGGAAACCTCCAAATTTTGTCTATTGACTTTCAACCTTATTCTTATCATGACTTATATCTACCTACCACGCACCCCCATGCGCTGAGTCACTTTATTCTATGACTCAAGGTTGTATTCCAACTTAAATGTGAAGTTAATCTTGTGTAAACAGTTTTATGTTTTATATATTATGAAAAAACATAATAAAAAATTATCATGAAATTTATTTTCATTTTCAGATACTTTCAAATTAGTGTTGACGATTGATTTTTTGTATGTAATAATGAAAAAAATATATAATTATAGTATTTATATTTCGTTCTAATCAATGCTGCACATGTATTTTAAAAGGTAATAGCGTATGTATATTTACAAAATATAAATATTTATATTGAATAATTTAAGGCTATGATTATGCATTTGACTTTGCTAGGTTCTTATAGGATTAATCTGGGGGGGGGGGACAGGTTTATAAAAAATGACTAAAAGTTTGAATCATGTATGCTTTTGAAGAAGTTGGAAATAAGATTACAAAGAAGTAATTTTATTGGTATATGGCTTGGAAATTTTTTCTATAACAATAAAATATATGTCAATGCTAAAAACATTAAAAATTAATTTTACTAAACTTAAAGAAATAAAATCATCTTAATATTTTCATTTGTTATACAGAAGTCATTCAGTGTAACAGTCTCATATATATATTTTCTATTGAGAATGAAGAGAAACCAAATAATATCAAGATGAATACTGAAGTACATTCAAGCTTATGATATTTGTATCAAGAATGATTAAATTAAATCTATTTCTTTTAGTACAAGAATCGAACGTTCATAAGTATTGAATTTTCTTGTTTTGAATTAATAATACTTGAGATAAGAGACATGATTTGAAGATGCACAATTTGTAAAAAAAGAAAGAAAGATAATATAAAAAATCAGTACTTATATAAATCAATTTTCTATCAATTCGTTGACAGACATGTTTTCTAGTAATCATTTTATTGATTAATTTCTCTTTGATAGGCTGGGCTATACAAAATGTAGTTTATCTAACATGCTGTATAATAATATAAAAGATTTTTTTTTCTTCTTCAGTTATTTAACATAAAATTCACAATAAATCTTTTATTCTCATGAGAAATAAATAATAAACCAATTTAGGTAAAATGATTTATTATGAATAAAAGTATATATATAAACTTCAAAGATGTTCATGAGGAACGTTTAAATATAAAAAAAAAAGAGACAAAATAATTTATTGTTAATACAATATTTAATAGTCAAAAGAAAATAATATTCCGTAGAGATTGAAACATGCAATCATATTCTTAGAAGAAGAAAAAAATAGTATACATTCTATCTTGGATCTATCGTACATCAACACTATGTTAACAAATAGAATAATGTTATGCGGAGGCAAAGTCAAATAATGCGTTTGTATGTAATTGCTTGCGACAGATTTACATGACAGAATATTCCGATTGTATATTTACGCAGATAACCATTATATTTGTTTGTAGGTGATTCTATTTCGCATTAAATAAATGTGCTTGTTTGTTCCTATTGTAATTCTATTCGAATAATTATTATCATTTGTCCATTTATTTTTAGATTAAGAATGAAAGACATATGACGATATTTTATTAAGAAGAAGAAGAAGAGTATCTATTTCGTTCACTAGCTAAGACGATACTTCTTATTTAATTCCATAATCCTTCAGAATAGAAAAAAATAAGCGTTTTTTTATTCTACAGCAGTTAAAACGGTAAATGAAGCTGAATAATATATGTAAGAATATATAGTCTATAAAATTAAACATTCAAAACGATATCGATTAATGTTTAATAGACGCGTATATATATATATATATCCTGTCTGAGTCCGTATTGATTGATTCACATAATCTGTAGTATAAACTTACTAATATCATCAAACAACGAACATACACATACAGTTAATAATCCACATGCAATGAGTATTGTTTTGATGTCTTCGCGTTTTTTTCTTCTTCTTTCTATAAAATGACAATATTGAATGATGACATTTACAAAGTAAATTGAAATATTCATACATTTTACTTTTCTCTTTGTATTTTATTTGTCTCATGTATATGTTGTCATACGTCTCATACTTTATTATTATCATCTACATTGAACTTTATCAGATAAGTAATCTGACATTTTACGGATGAATAATTGATCATTTTTTCTTCTTCTTCTTCTCTTCTGTTGTTCAATATTAATCACGAGAAAACTATCTACTTCTCTCTTTTATGTATTTCATTAGAATATTAGTTTTATCATAGATAAGAAACAAAAGAATCTCTTCCCCTTTCCTTCTTTCTTTTTTTTGGTTTGCGTGTTATAATCATCCGGAAGGCACACACAAAAAAAAGAGCACAATATGAATAGAAAAAATAAAGATGAAAAAGTAGTCGATTGAGAAGACAAAGACGGTGTGTGCATAATCAATGAAGTGCATGCATGCATATATATACTGACAAAAATATGAATTTATCTTTTCTCTCATTTCTTTTGTTATTAGTGTCAACATCAATTCATTCATTTGATTTAGAAATCGAGACAAACAGAAAACATATTTATTGACAAGTGAACCAAAGAAGAAAAAGAAACCATTAGGTATTTATTCGAAATTTTCTATTTATATATGTATTGATTCCAAATATTTTGATAAGAGAAAAAAAACGTATAGGTTTGCAAATAATTATTATATATAAGCGTAGTTAACTACTATGAAACTGTTAGAAACATGTAAAGAAAACAGCTGGAAGAATTATTAAACTTTAAATGTTATTAACAAGAAAGGGTAAAGTTTTTTATTTACTATGTCATATTCAATTATACAATAGTAAGTGGAATGAAATAAGTGTAATTGTTGAATTTCTTTCAATTGTTAAAGAAAAAGAAGAATGAATAAAATCTATCGACTTTAGTTAAAATTTTTGTTTTCATCTATTATTAATTCTTAAAACATAGGCAAAAAGAAATGTATATATATATATATTTAATATTAACTAAATTCTTTTCTCTTCTTTTGTTTAAACGAAGAAAAATTAGTTTTTCTTCTATGTCATTAATATAACTCGATTCACAATTGATCGATGTAGGAAAGAAAGAAAAACATCGAGAACAGAAGAAAAAAAAGAAGTCTTTCTTCTTTTTCTTTTTTTTGCTTCCTATTTTTTACTACAAAATCTTTTCCGAAAGACAGAATGAAAAGAAGAATAACGACCTACATCAACTAATACTATCGACAGACGATGTTTTTTTTTGTATTGTATGTATGCCAAAGCATACGATTCTTTTCTTCTTCTTCTTCTTCGTCTTCTTCTTCTCATTCATATCTATAAAAAGAAAATGATTATAGGCCATATTTTGATATTATTAAAGAAAATATCCTATTTTTAGATAGACATATATATATATTGAAATGGATGATTTATATTGTTGTATACGTATTATGAAAATTTCAACAGAAAAATTACAATCAACACGTTATTCAGAATCATTACATCGTACATCATTAATTCGTTCGACTTTTTTACAATCACGCAAACATTTTTCTGATTTACTTTATTCATTTATTAAAATTTCATCAACAACAAATACATTTCTACCGGTTATAATACAAAATGAACATTTTTTACCCTATGAACAAACAATTGATACATTAAATAAATCATCAAAAAAACGTAAATCATGTCATATTGATACTGTTAAACGATTACGAATAACATCAACATAATTATGGAAATTTTGTTTAAATTTGTAAAAACTTAATTACGAATAAGTACTATTCCATTTATGTATGTTTATTCGTTTTCTTTTTTTCTCTCACTCGAAAAAAAAACAACTAAATCTTTTATGTATTGATTCTCAATCTGTTACTTTTATATATCTTAAAATATTATTCATTTTTGATTCGCAGATGTGACAAATTTGTTTACCAGCTCGAAAGAAATCAATTTGACCTGAATACATAGAAATAAAAATAAATAAAAAAATTTTCTTATAATTATTGTTTTCCATATTGTGTTTATCTATTAATTAGTTATATTCAACTCTCTAAGGTTTCTCTCGGATGAAATCTGAGTTACAACATACTGTTTGCATTTTTATTTGTATATAATGATATGTAACAGATAGTTTCTCTGATATATTCTTTGATAAACAATGTGAACATAAGATAGGTTATTCATAATTATAAGAACAAATGTCGAATATATCAAGCTTATGTGTTATAGCTTATCGATATTTAGTTAATCTAGTCTATATGTTGAAGAGTTGTTTTATTAACCAATCTAATAAAGATTTTTTTTTCTCTTCTATTTGAATAACGAGAGATTTATTGATCTGTAATATGTAATAGAATCTTGTCAAAATGATGTTGGTATTAATAAATCGTTTTGCCATTACACAAATATTGGAAAGAGAATTGTTGACATGTCGCTGAAAGACAACAGATAATCAGAATTTATCCTTGATAATTAGATCGGTACATTGGCCTAATTCTGTTTTTTCATAGCGAAATCAACTTTTTAATAACATATGACCCAAATAACTAAGATTTTGATAACGATTATGTTTATATAACCTATAATTCTGACGAGTTATGAATATAGCAGAATAATTCTTCAACAGTTCTGTTTTTTTTCTCCAAAGCCTTCATACTGTCAATTAATATGATGAATATTATTTCAAAGCGGATTATATATTCAGTATTTCTAAAGACATTAATATAAAGTAGAGAAGAAGAAAAACTTCAGCTATTTTTAATGCTGTAAAGTATGAAAAATGCTACTATTACAATGCACTTTGAATAAATAATATGAACATCCGGTAAACGCCGGAAAAATTGTCAAGCATTAAAATTAGATTGAAATGGAAAATATTTTTCTAACTCAATAAGATCATAACAGAACAATAAGAATAAACTTAAGTGACTTATTAAATGAATCTTATGTTTTCTAATATTCTATTGTTATTCAAACAATTTTTATTGGAATAAATTAAATATATATATATGAGATCAATGTTAACAAGATTTTGTAGGAATAAAACAAAAAAAGAAAAACATTATTTAATTGATGATTTAATTACAAAACAACAAAGTACATTAAACATGGATCTATAATGGTAGAGAAAAGGATAAAACACCGGATATTTATTTAGAACAAAAACGAAGTCATAATAATAAATAAGAAATATTGGATGGATAATAATAACATATCACTATAAGAAAAACAAATCAGACTTTTAAAATTTAAAATTCTATCTCTCTCTCTCTCTGTTCATTAACTAATAAATAATATTTGATGAAGAATAAAAATAATTAAATACAATTGAATACTATAAATTATTGATTGAGATTTGTTAGTTTGTTTTGAAGATTTTCTAGCAGGTATTATTGATCGATCTATAATAAAAGAATGAGATTTTTCTTAGAAACATAAAACAAAAAATTCATACCTGTAGTTTGTTCATCAATTTCTTTATAAATACGTTCACTAAGTGATTCTTGAAGATCATTATCGTATGTTTCAATAAACAGTGATGATTGTGTATCAATGTCATTCATTATATTACCATCATCAACATCATCATCGTATGAACCAAAATCAGGTAAATGTTCAATTAATAATGGATTTTTTTCTTTTGGTCGAAGTGAGATAATCATTTGTTGTATAGGTATCATTTTTTTCTTTAAATCATCAAGTTGATTACGCGTTAATTCGATATTATTCGTATTTATTGTGGATTGTGGAATGGATTCAAGTGGCCATTGAAATAAACTAGAATATAAAGAATTATTGATAAAAAAATTTCACACATTTAAATCTTTAAAGTTATTCCTGTTTTTGTACATGCTGAGAGATATTTATTTGATTTTGTTATCTTCAAATTTTATGATATCATTTGATAGATCTTTACCTCCATCTGTTGGTTTTTATCTGTCTTGATCTTATGAGTTTTGTCTGGAAGGTGAAAGTAAAAATTTTCTAATTACATTTCGTATGATTCTAACAAATAATAAATTTTCGTTGATTTATACAATAGACGCTCTTAGTTAGCTAGGGACTTTCTGATCTGACAAATCTTAACCTAGAGAAATATTGTTTTGATAAAACGAATCAGACTAATCTCTTAATATTAGTCAGTAATCCTTATATTTCGATATAGACAAGGTCATAGAAATACACGATGCTATATGGCTTTTGTATTATTTAGTTTTCTATGAATAGTTTAAATGATATAATTATTATAGATTCATTTGTGCATGTGTAAAAAGATTTTAGAGGAATTAACTATCAGGATATGCATATAAACGCAGAATAATTGTATGACGGTTAAGGATGAGTTTATATTGTTTTTAAAGTACTGAACACTTAGTAACTCGAGATATTGTTGAATTATAAAATAAATTCAATCTTAACGATGATTCGATGCTATTCGAAACTATCTATATCGAACGTTTATATATTTTTTGATTTACTTCGTAGTTTGTTTATTAATTTGAGTACATTGATTCGATCTTGAAGCATAATTTGGATTGGAACAAATATCTGTAATTATTTGTTGTGTGAATTTTAGATAGAGATTATCAATTGATAAATGAAGTTGTTTAAATAAGAAATGTAATGATCTATTCCATTTGACTACAAGTTCACGTCGTTCATTTATAGTTGGCGGTAAAGATAATATAGGAGTAAAAGGTTTATCATCGGAATTTGGACATGCATTTTGAAGTTGGGTATATATATGTCGACTATTAATAGCTTTAACAACCATATCATATAGATAAATATGTAATTTTGAAAGACGTTCGACAAGCTTAAAAAAGAAAATAATTCTATATTAATTTTAAATATATATATACTTACTTTAAGTTCAATAACACTACGTTCAATATCTTGTACAATCGTAGAATAAGTTTTAATCATTGAAGCAAACAGAATATAAGAATTATCTGTCTGATTAAAACATTTTTTAATAACATTTTGACAGTCATCTTTACATAGAAGTTCATTATTATTTGTATTGCTATGACGAGTAGAAAATGATGTACTAACACATATGGGACATAAGGTTTCTTTTGCAAAACGTTCTATACATGGATTTGAAATTAATTTAGCTGATAATTTTAATCGTTGAATATCTGCATCAATATAAACAAGCATTGTATGCAAAATATGTATTAATGATGAACCACTTGTTAATATATAGAGTAATTCACGTTTTGTCGATAATGCGTTTATGTCAAATGCTTTATTTAGTAGACATTTTTGAAGTTTATCATCTAGGAAATATTGATTATTCTTTATCATAAACTGTCGATAGAGTGAAATAACTAGATGATTAAATAAATCGATAGTTGATTTTGATACATTATCGGTTGACGAATGATGATTATTGAGAATATTAAATAAATTTACTAGTGACTGATGAATATTTAAACGATATTCTTTAGTACCAAACAATGTTTCAAGTGAAGAAATTGTTAAACGACGTAATTCTGTAGTATATTCTTCTGACCAAACTAAAATAAATATATGTGCATAGTAATGCAATGAATTGAAAATAGTATTTATTCACCATCGATTTGTTGTTTTGATTTTGTAAGTGTTCTTGTTAAATGATTTAATTCAGTATCATATAATGCTTGTAATTCAGTACCAAATGGTACTGCATAAGAATTAAGAATTTCATTTGTACAACATGCTGGTCCAATTCCTATCTGACCACAAGCATCTTTTTGAACTATGAGTAATACAAAAAAAAAGAGCAAAGCCTTGAGATTATTTTGAACAACTTTACGTTTAATATTTACATGAAAAATTCATAAAATATTTATTAATAGGAGTCCTTAGGGGATCTGTTTAGATTCTGATAGCTAGATTAAATGTCGTAATTAAATCTTTATAATATACACAAATAGTACATATATTTTTGTATGAAAAGACCTTGTACAATTTGTTCATCGATCTTCTCTATTTCATTGATCGCTAGATTTTGTTACTGTCTACGTGTAGGACGCATATCATTGTTTTTTGTTATTATTCATCATAATATTTACACATGTGTAGAAAATCTGATTAAGGACTCACCTTTGTATTGAGTACTTGCAAGTTTTTCTGTCCATATAATATAGGGTGTAAGACGTTTGTTAATTGTATTGCATGGATGGCGTAATGCTAGATTTTCTCGATTATTACTAGCAGTAAAGGTGAAATTTATCAAAAAAATGAATAATATAAAAAATATATTGAATTGCCAATGTTTGATTTGATAAATCATCTGTTTTGATCATTGACAAAAATATTTTATTTGAGAAAAATCTACGGGTAAATAAAGAGTCAAAATTATAATAGAAAAAAGAAAGAAAAGAAAGAATAAAATCAATCGATATATAAGTTATTTTTTATGCAAAACTATTTTACAGACCTTTGCACATGCATCGGTTTTTTTTCTTTCCTATATAACGACCTTCACTCATATGTATCTTGTGTGTGTGTGTCTCTCTCTCTCTCTTGTTATTTTTTCTTTCTTTCTTTGTCGCTCAATTTTGTTTGTGCTAATCAATCTAGTCTTCTACATTAATTTCCTCCTTTTTTGAACTAGACAGACAGATGCATCAACTGAAATATCGTAATATAATATGTTGACATAATTCAATATTTAAGTTTTTTTCTATAAAGAGGACAAATTTATAATCTGGAAGTGATCTAGTGATGATGCAAGCATTTAACAGAAGGTAATCGAAACCTTTGTATGCAGCACGATATAAAATTATAGGTGATTAATCTTTCTCTTATATATATACATGTCCTAATACAAGCCCCTTGTGGTTCATCTATTAAATAAATACGTCAAACCATATTTATAGAATAGAGAAACACATAGAAAAATTACAGATATAGTTCTGTTCGTTAACTTTCGTATATCGTTATGATGGTGTTTCCAATATTATTTATTTTCTCTTCTTCTTCTTCTTCTTCTTCTTCTTCAATAACTCTGCTTAGCGTTATAGTTGTTGTGACATACATATTTATTCGATTCATTGCCCAAATATACCTTCTCTATCGACATCGATTTTTGTTTCTGTAAATAACCTTGTAATAAATGATGTTTTACAAACGAATAGACATCTATATACATAGATACAAATCTCATCGGTTTTCTTTCTCTATATAATTTTGTGATCTTCAAGGATATAAATCACAGTATATAGAATCGAAGAAGAATGTGAAGGACAAGATATGTCGTTTTATTTGTAGTCTTTATTAACAACAACCAAACTATATATATATATATCGTATTCTATATTCTTGTCCAAATACAGTCGATATGTAAAAGAGAACTTATCATATAGACATTGGAGAAAACACGCACATCCGCCTGTCTATGCATAGTACTATATTTATTGCATCAGTTAGAATAGTATATGCTATTATTTCATTGATGAGAATAATGAGACGAGTGGTTTATGTGGAGAAAATAAGTTGTATTTAGATACGTACACCCGCGAGATCTGTCTTTTTATCTCTCTATAGCTAAATATCACTGAAAAATAGAAAAAGAAAGAACAAATAATACAGTCAACATCATTAGATTATCATTTGAAAAACAAGTCTAATTATAGTGTCAGTAGTGGTAGATCAAAACAATATTTATCATATGAATATATTAGGAAAAGAATTGCAGATATATTTCTGGTTGTTAAGCAACTTCATAATGATATATTATACTTATGAAAAAATGTCTTTCACTCTTTAAACTTACCTTTTTTTTATTTAGAAAATATTATATATAGAGAGAAACAAAAGCGTGCACGTATATTTCATAGTTAGAAAATAGAAAATGTGACCGGTTGACTTCATAAAAGAGAAAAAAAAGAACAAGGAAAAATGATGAAGATATTTCTAGCTAAATTTTCTTGGTTTGCGGTTTTTCTTTCTTCTTCGTCTTCTTTCTTTCTCTTCATTCTCTATTTTTTTTTTGCTTATTCTCAGCTCTTTAAATCGTTGTTAGTAAGATTAGTAATATATAATGAATGATAAATGCCAAATTGTTTTCAAGAATAATACTCTAAGGTAAAAATAGAATCGAATTATGAGCATTTTTCTATTTTTAACAGAGAATAGTCGTACACAGAATAACAATATTATATTGATTAGATATTTACGACAAGTAATATATAATGGAACTGTCTTTGTAAGTGCATAAAAGGAAAAAAACGACAGAATGATATATTGGCTTAGGGTTTGCTCGACGTTTTTTGTAAATCTACATAATAATCATACCAACAGGTGACAATAATTGCATTATTATAATAATGAATCATTAGAATATGACGTTTACAGACAAAAGAACAACAATAACTTATTAAGATGAGAAAGAATGTATATAAATGTCATTCATCTTTCTTAACATAAAAACTGGTGCTTTCTTATTATAACATCTGCTTAAAAATAATGCAATAGGAGATCTTAATAACACAAGCTATCTATCAAATGCACAACGTGAAAAGAAAAAAAATAACGAACATGCGATACTCAACATGTAACAAATGATGATATGATTTCATGGTCAATATATGCATAAATAAAAAAGAAAGTAATTTGAAATGATTGAGAACACCTACGGCATAGTGTCTACAACATATTACCATTGATTTTGAATAGAAAATTGATGATCCATAGTGTTAGAATACGATCATATAATATGTCTAGTCGATATTTCGTAAAAAAGAAAAAGACGAGAAAAAATTATCGAAATGGATTAGATATATATGTTATGATAAATAATATGAAGGGCTTCTGTATTATTCTTTAACTGATACTAGTATACACAGCTGCAACTATTTTGTACAATATTTCTTTTATAAATATTTTTCTAAAAAATATACAAAACAATAATTATAACTAAGGAAAACATCAGTGTTTTATTATCTCGTCATATTCTAAACGCCCAAAAAAATACAAATTGTTGTTGGATGTTGTAGAAATTTGTTATCTGTTGTTATTGTTGTTGTATCTATAGTTAAATTAATATAGCATTTGTTCTCTTGTTTATTATTTTGTATTACATATCACTACTAATAATAACTTCTACATATAAGAAAGTTTGTTGTATTAAAGAATAAATTCATTCGAAACTTCTTAATTAGTAGAAAAAGATTTAATAATCATTTCAATGAATTTATTTTAGATATTAAAAATTTAAAAATGTTCCGAGTATATTCCGAACTTAAGTAATTATGATAAATGTTAAATGATGTGAATTAACATTGATTAAATGATCCATTAGAAGTGATATTAAAATTTTCAATAAAATTCTAAAAATAATTCAACCATTTCTAATACGATTATAATTTTCTTCTTGACTTTTTGTTGATAATCAATGAATTCAGTCATGCACAATAAATTGAGAAATAAGAAAGGAAGCTAGAATGAGCTTTACTAAGTATAATTCACGTTCAATTGATTTGTAGATGTGAGTAATGCACAATTACATTTCGTATCTATGGAATGAATAATTCTGATTCTGAATTCAATAACAAAATGAGCTTTTCTATGTCAATCATCAACTTAATTAATCCATTATCTTACACGTAAGACGATTGATTTATAGGAAAAAAAGCAAATGATCGGTTATAAATAGATCACAAAGATATTTTATATATGTTTATATAAAAGCTACTCTGATAAATCTAAAGACGATATAATAACAAATAGAAGTCTAGCTATAAAATCAATATTCAGATATATCCAAGCTAAAATAATCGATTTCATTGATGAATTACAGTCCGATTCAAAAAAACTTATACAAAATTTAATTTTTTGTAGAACGATTTTCTTACCGTTAGAAAGTAACTAGAAATTTGACTTTTTCAGGGATATATGTTCGTTAGATATACTACACGTTGGCTATATAAAAGTGTGATTTCTCTTCTTTTTGATATATTAACATTTACTCATGACATAATCTATTGATTTAAAAAACTATCATATATTGACACTACGTTATTGTAACAGAGGCATGGATTGCGCTCGTGCTATTCATCATGAAATAAAGATATCATCAAGGACTATCTATTACAATATAAATAAATTGAAACAAAAAAATTTACCCAAACAGTGAAGAGGAAATGGTTGACTATGTGCCACACGGAAATAGAAAAAATCTATATT
>CAJNOI010000017.1:0-29084 GCA_905250115.1 Adineta steineri | reverse complement strand
AAACATTGATCAATAAATTAAATCAGTAATAAGATCCTCTAAATTTAGCAGTAAAATAAAAGTTCACGTGTAAATAATCTCCTAGTTTACCGTTAAAAATGAAGAAGAAAATCATTGAAGATTAATCACTGATTTTGAGTACATGAAAGAACTTTTTTATAGCTAATCTCAATTGCAATCGACGAAGAAATTTCTTATTACACAAACAAGATTAAAGATTCAGACTAAAAATCTGATAAAAAAAATCAGCATTAGATGTTTTGTATACTAATCAACAAGATTAAATTTCAAATTTAAAAAAAAATCTCTCGTATATTAGATAGTTTAATAGTAATAATCAGAAAAGACGAAACATTTTTTCCTTTAGTATAATATTGTACAATGTATTAACAATGAGATAAAAAGGTTTTTATAAAACAATATAAGAATATTGTAATTCATCCATATATAGATTTAGGTAGAGATGTCTAACTAGGAGTTGTTACATAAAAATGCTTTCTTATTCTAAAATAATTATTCAATTCATTTAACTTTCTTACTAATATTATTCTCTTTAATTTATTTACAAAATTTCAAAGGAATTATTTTATGTTAAAAGAAAAGAATATAAACTGATTCTTTTGAATGAAAATCTTATCTAAAAACTATAGAGAAATAGTCAACACCTGCTACATGTATATTTATTTTGTGCATTATTCATTTTCATGTTCTTCATTTCTTCGACGATACTTAATTGTATTTCTCATACTTTTCTTCGTTGTCCAAATAACGATATTTGTGACGAAATGTTGTTTTTCTTTCTTATCCTTGATAAATCTATTCAGAAATAACTATATAAAAAGAATTAATAAATAGTTTCATATTTTCAGTGTAGGTATCAATAGAACTATGTTTAAATGGAAATATCAAAGAAGAACAATCGAAAAAACTTTTCGTCTAAGATTTAATATTTTTATTGAGCTTTTCTTCTATTTGAAAATATTCTTCGAACTTCTGTCAAATATATTGATCATTCTTATCATTGATTTATGCTCGATCTATTTAGTTTTACATCGAAATATCGAAAATCTCGTTAGAAAATAACAGTTTTTTTAATAGGATTGTCAAATAGACAATAAAAACAATATATACGCATCTTCAGACGATTAACTATCAACATTATATCAACAATTGCTCATTATCTCTTATCGAATAAATCAAACACTAAAAATCTTCCTATCGAGTTTGTGACATTAAAGTTCATGATGATAATGATAGATCAAATATTTCTATTGATACAATCAATCATTACATGAACCTTAGATTCAATTTCATCTATTTTCTTAAATAAACAAGAGAAATATAGAAAATATTTCGATAAATCAATTGAACGAATACTATTCTATGTTTAAATAACAATGATCATTATTTCAAAGATTTAGTTAAACGAATATTTGTTAAATTAATTTACTTGAGTTCTATAGAAATTATTAAAAGAGAAGACAAAAATTAAGAAGAGAAAAACAAACACATATAGAAGATAAATATATCCTATTACTACGCAGTGAATTCATATAAAATGGTGAGTGAGAATGTAGCTCTGGATAGACATGCACCAAACTCAAATTCAAATCCAAGCGGGTTTGCAATTTAAGTTCAGATCTAGTAGTACGGTTAACGAAGTGTTTTTATTTCTAGCTTACATCTATATTCTTTTAGTTTATCTCTTTCTTACACTAGTTGATCACATATGACTATATAACACAAAGAAGTATCGGTCAGCGTTATTATAGGATCGAGAGTGGGTGTGGGTATGAATGTAAAAGAAGAAGAGACATACATCCGCACCCATTTTCAAGATTTTGTTATGTTTCAAAGTAACATAGTAGAGCTTTCGATCTATAATTAAAGTTATTATTACGGCAAAATTATGAAAAAAAGGTGAAAAACATCAACGAACATCTTTTTTTTTCTTTTTTCTCTTTTCTTTCGAGTAGACCTATAAATGAATATTACGATGCGATCGAAATACGTTCTCGTACATTACAATGGTTATCAATAGTCGAAACAGAAAAGAAAAGAAAAGAAAAAAAAGAAAAGAAAAGAAAATTTAAAATATGATTACCTTCTAATAAATTATTCGATTATTTTTCATTAATATCCGATGGTTGATCAGATGAAGTTATACGAAGAACAGTTTTACCCATAACTTGACCACTATATTACATCTTAATAATGCTTCTATTACTTGAGATGGTTCATAAGTAACTGTTGGTTCAAGAACACGTAATTTACGTTGAACAAATAGATCAAATGTTTCTTTAAGTATAATATGAATAAGAAATGATATATGATCAACAAAATCCAGCGAAATCAGTCTACCATATCTGATCGTAATAATTCTTTTTCTTTATCTTCTTCAATCCATGTTAATTCAGAAAGAAAACGAGATTGTGGTACACAAAGACGAAATGGTTTTTGATCTGCATCTCGTTTAGGAATAATAGGTATTTGTTCGTATTTAGATTTCTTTTGTTCATCATTATTTTGTAACATTTCATAATGTCATGTTAAATATTGAACTTCATTTTGATTTGTATCATTAAGACGAAGAACAACTTCACAAGTATCAGTTAAATATCTTGAATTAATCATATATTCTATTAAAGTATGAATAAATATTAATTCATTATTTAATGATGTTTGAAGATCAACAAGTTTTAATCAAATTCGTTCATATTCAGTTATTAAACTTCGTGCAAGGCCAATAAATGGTGATGCAATTATATTAAGATTCGAATCATTATTAAATTGAGCATGATCTGCAAGAACAATATACAAATGGATAGAAATATGGCGATGATTTTTGAATTGTTTGAAGAATTCATGATAATGTTCCACATAGACGTTCTTCATTTTGTTTGAATGCTAAATCATCATCATTATTTTCATTAAGTAATGTTTGATCAAGTTGCCATGCAAATATAATAGATACTTGTTTATAAGTAGTTAATAGAACTGATATTCCAAAAAAAATAATATCTAAAGTTGAATTATGAATATGAAATATTTTAATATTTGAACATGGTAATAATGACTATAGAATATTATTATTATCATCTTTAATAAATATTAACCATAACTGATTTTTTCTTTCATCAAGTCTTTGTGATATATCATTCGATGTTGTTTTTTGACTAATAATTAATGTACTTTCATTTTGATTTATTGTTGATTCAATAATACAAAATCCTTCGATTTGTTCTACTAATGTTGTCCATTGTTGAATATTATTTAATGAACGATTATTATCATCAGATGATGACCACCATTGATCAATAAAACCAAAAATAAGATCAAAATAAAGTAGAATATGAACTAGTTCTAGTAATAAAAGAAGACCATTAGGAACAAGTAAACGACGAAGAGCAATTAAAGAATTTGTTAAATCTTGATTTCCTTGAAGTTGATTGGAAGAAAGTATAATATCAAATGATTCAAATGGTATTTATTCAAGTGTTTTACTATCATATAAATCAATTGTTTCATCATAAATAATAGATAAATTTTTTGTTTGATTAGTTAGATGTGTATTAAATGTTTGTTGAGCATTTGCAAGTTGTGTTGGACCAGAATCTGCATAATATAAATCAATTAATAAACCTGTTTGTTGTGATAAATTGAGAAGAAGATCAACAATAGGTAAAACATCTGAACAATCACTATCAGTTAACCAAAATATACGTAATCGATAATTTTCAAATGAATTGTCTTTAGTTTGTTGTTGTTGTTCATATTGTAATTGTAAATGTTGACAAACAGTATGAAAGACTTGTTGTATTTTAGTTGCCCTGATAAGAGTTTTAATTTGTTGAAAACTTTGTCCAATTTCGTCATCACCAAAAAATATATCTAATTCATTTTTTTCCCCACTAATAATATCTTTTAAATGTGAACCATATTTGTTTAATGTTATTAAAAATAGTTTCAAACGAGGAAAACGTTCAATTAATTAAATAAGACGAAGTTGTGTTGAATGCCATGTTACTTATTCCGAATGTAAAGTTGAAGCAAGAGAACGACATGCATTTAATAACGGATGATGTTGTTGATTTAAATCAAGATCTTTTATTGCCATTTGAGCATAATAAGCAGCTAATTCATTAAATGGTTCGATTGATTCAATTAAATCTTGATTACTATTAGAATTAAGTTTATTATTAAGAATTTGATTAGGTGATGGAAGTAAATCTGATATATCTTTTATTATTAGTGAATCAGTTCATACTCTTTTCATACAATAATCTTTTATAATTGTATTTAAATATGGTGAATGATCAGCATTAGGTAAATCAGTTGTTAGATTTAATTTATCATAAATTATTTGTTCCATTGACCATCGACCAGAATGTGCACCTTGAACTTGTTGAATAACAGCACCTTTAAATGTAAATATTGGTTCTTCGGTTTTATTCTCCATTGGAAATGTCCATAAATTAAGATTATATATTTCTTCTTGGTCTATACCACATATATTATCATGATACTTTCCACGTACTTCAACATTTGTTGATCGATTCATCTTTGCTTTTGTCTTACTTGAATAAATAAATTTTTGAATACGTACTGGAAGAAATGTTGTTTCAATATCTGGTAATAAAACTAGATATGGATGAAGTAAATAATAAGATGAACAATTATTATTATCATTTGATAATTGAGATATAATTGTAGTTGAAGTACCACGTTATGTTTTTATTTTTTTTTGAAAACTAGATCCATATTGATAAGCACGTGTTGAAAGATGTGCATAAGCACTTCGTATATCTTGTATGGTCCATCTATCAGGTACTGTTCATGATTTTTGTTGTTTAGAATCTATTCCAATTTTACCTTGTGCATGTAAAGTAAATTGATTTAATGAATATTTATTAAAATTATCTTGATTACAAAATATAATATACCATTTACGCATTGGCATAATTATTTGTGTAAATACTTCCATCACTTCATGTTCATTAAGAATAAGTGCTTTATTATAGTTTACGGCTTCAAAAATAAGTGTTAGTTGTTGTTGATCATCTTCTTTTGGGGGAAGTAATTGTTGACAAGCAGTTGTTGCAAGTTCAAGATAAGCAACAGCCGGGAAAAGAATTGCATCTTGAATTTTATGATCTTTTAAAAAGGCATGTTGTGCTAAATTAATATTAATAAGACTTTTCGATGTTGCACTTGTTTGTTCATTTAATTGACGAATACCAAGTAATGAATGAGTTTGAATACGATTAGTTAAACGTTGTATAGATAAACCTTTTGATTCATACCAACATGAACTCAAATGAAATTTATATGATGGAAAATTATCAAAATATTCTTCATGGTTTTTCAACGGTAAAATTTGACGAGTATGAAAATATTGTTGCCATACATGAGATGATGTTGTAAGTTGTGCTAAACTAGTAAGTAATGTTATTTGTTCATTTTCTTTTCGTTTTAATGTTGGAAGAATAAGTGGTGATGATTGTTGTTGATTTGTTAATTCATAACATTCACGAATTGATTTTGCTAAAACTGGATGTGGTGAAATTTCAAGAAAAATATTTGCTTCTTCATCTTTTATAATTAATGTTATAGTATCATATAATCGAACAGTTTGTCTTACATTTGACTATCAACTGGTATATTATCATTCATTTTATCATCAGTAATACTTGAATAAAGTTCTACTTGTGCACATATAGAATTAAATATTTGTTTTTAATCTTGTATTGAATATTCACGAATATTTTTTTTAATGATAATAACATATCTTTTTCAGTATGAAATTGATTTATTTGATACGATGAAATGCATTTTCAATACGAACACATGCTTTAAATACATTTGGATAAGATATGGAAAGAATTTGTTATATTTCATCAATAGTTTTTTCATCACCACTTATTGTTACTGAACTAGGACTATTAACAACAGCAATACAAGCCAAATGTTCAATACCTTTCAAAAGTTTGTTTTCTACTTCTTCTTCACTCATTCAAACAGCTAATATACGAACAGTTTCTTTTAAACTTAAACGATCAGCAACAAAAGCAGCTGCTTGATCACCACCACTATGTGATATTATAAATGATGGATAAATATTCCAAGAAACAAGTAAAGCTGTTAATGCAACTTGTATAGCAAATAATGTTGGTTGAGCATTATTTCTATCATTAATACGAGATTCTTGTTCATTTTTCTTTTCAATTAATTCTTCTAATAATCTCCATTCACCATTATTAATTTTTGTCATTTCTCCATCAATTAAATTAATCCGTTTAGTAAATAAAGGTTCATTTTCATATAATTGTCTACCCATAGCCCACCATTGTGGGCCTTATCCATTAAAAACAAAACATATTTTCTGTGCTAATGATTTTGTTGGACGTGATGATTGTGAGATCTGGTAATACTTTTTTAGTAAGAAAAGCATTGATTTGTTCTTGTAATTGTTGATGATTAAGAAAAACAAAGATTGCTGAATGTGTATAACTAATAGTTCTTTTAAGAAGAAGTTATTGAGATATACGTTGAAGAAAAGTTTGATGATCATCATCATGTATATCATTAATTAATGATTAAGAGATTGACGACTGTTTGCTGAATAAGAAGACATAGATTATTTAATGAATGAAAAGAAAAAATAACTTACTTGAAAAAATAAAAAGAAAATATTGTTTGCTTTTAATATGATTTCCATCATCGATATGACCATTTTCAATTGATGTTTTATTTATTGGTTGATATTCTTCAATAATAGAATGTGTCGTTGAACCACCCATTCCAAATGAATTAACGCCTATAGGTATTTTTCATTATTTGAAAGTGTTGGAAATGGTATAAAATTTTGAATAATATGTAGATTATATTTTTGTGCTTCTATTTTTGGATTTAGTGAAGTAAATTGCATATTTGCTGTAATACCACGATGATACATACAGATAGCAACTTTAATAAGTGATATAACACCAGCTGCACCTTCTGTATGTCCTAAATTACTTTTAATTAAATCTAATAATAATGGTGGATCAAGATTTGATCGATTAAAAAATCGACCTAAACAATTAGCTTCAATTGGATCGCCATCACGTTCAGCATCACTTAATTGTTTTAATAATAAAAGACCAAGACCACCATCTAGACACAATATTGAAATTGAAATGTATTTCTAAATAAAAAAACTAATCAACTGAATTTACCTTTAGCATAACCATTAACATCAACACTAAATGATCGATTTCTTCCACCAGATGATTGTGCACCAATAAATGAATGTTGTAGAAAACTTTCTGGTGTAAGAATCCATTAACACCACCATATACAGCCATGTCAGCTTCATTTGTACGGAGACATTGCACAGTCATATGTAAAGTTTCTCAAGAAGATGAATAAGCAACATCTAATGATATATTTGGGCCATGTAAATTAAAATGATTTCATAAACGTGTTGATACATTATATTATAATGTATTTGATCCATGAAATTTTGCTCGATGTTCAGGTCTCATACGAATTGTCGTAATTGCATGATCTGTTGGAAATTGTCCAATATGTGCTGATGTTTTTGTACCATTGATTTTTCCAACACGATGTCCAGCATCATCAAGTAAATGAACAAACTTTAACATAAGTAATCGATGACATGGATCAACACTTCCTGCTTCAAACATATCTCATTATTGATTTGACATAAAAATAACCAGCACGAATAAGTTTTTGAAGAAGTTGTCCATTATTATCCATATTAAGCATATGAGCAGTAAATGATTTAAGATCAAATCGATCAATTGTTGTTGTACTACCAATATCACGACTTTCTTTTAGTGCATCCCATAAATCATTTGGTGAAGGAATATCACCTGCAAATTGACAGCATATACCTATTAAAGCTATTGCTTCTAATAATGTATTATTATCTATAGTTGACATTAGTATTTTTTGTTTAAGTATTAATTTCTGGATTAATATAATAAAGTTTTATATCTAAAATGAAAATGATAATTTTTCAGATCAGTCAAAATTGTAGGTGAGCTTTTAACTTTAATTTCACTTAATGAAGTTAAATTATTAAGTTTCTTATTTAACATTTAATAGTTTGTGTTAATAAAAAAACGAACGAATGGATGTGAGTATGGATATGATTATTCGGTTTTGATTTACATCTACACTCTCAAGTATTCAAAGGCACATATTTAAATATCAGCATACACCTAAACAAAAACCATCTCATTCTATGCAACAAAAACAAGCGTGTTGTATTCAAATTTGATAATACTATACTTTTGAATCTAAAACTATTTTTGTTTGTGAACTAATAAACAAAAATGAGATATTAATATAAACTAGAACAAAATAGTACTGTTCATAGTAAGCAAAAAAATATAGTGAGTATAGTTACGTGTAGTTTGTTATTTCAAGTCAAAGTTTAATTTCAGATGGTAGACATACTTGTTGTTGCTAAATGCTTCAGATTGATCTGACCTTCGAAGAATAAATGTACTCAAAAAATAAAATAAAAAAAAACTATACCGATTCAATTCATAGTCATTGTTGAATTCTTCCAGATTACTTGAGCCTTAATGATTTCTAATATTCTCAATAAGTATAATCAGAAAAATCAGAAAATATGCAAATTTAATTTATAATACCATTTCTTTTCGCCATAATGGTCATTGCCGGATTCTTCAGATCAACCTAACCTTCAATACGTAATAAATATATTTGATAAAACAAAATAAAGAGAAATACCCAGATTTAGTTCATAATAACTTCCATTTTTACCATAGTACCCACTACTGGTTTCGTTGGATTAAGATGACCTTCAATAAATAATAATATATGTACTCAAAAAACAAAATAAGGGACAAATAAAAAATACCTTAATCCACTTCATTGTATCAACTTTTTTCATCGTCCTATGCGTTGTTGGATTACTTAGATTAAGCTGACCTTTCATGAATAATAATATATTCAATTAATAAAATCAAGAATAGTAATAAAAAAAGATATCCAGATCTATTTCATTATACGATGTGTTAATTTTCTATAATACTTATTGTTGAATTCTTTTTATTAACTGCTCTTTGATATTGCTGTATCATTCAGAAGATGATGACCTTGAATCAACAAAAAAATATGCTAAATACGTGTAATATATATCAATCAAAATAATACTATTTATTTTTATTATAATTACCATGACTTTAGTCATTAGGATATTGTGATTTTGTATGAAGAAGTAGATACTAAATACGAAAAAGAGATAAAAAACAAAGAATAAAACGATAATATCTTACTGTATTATTTGGATGAATGAAAGAGTGTATAAGACAATGCGAAGAATAAATATTTTTTTTGTTATATACGACTTGCTTCAGTCAACCACAGCTTGTATGAGTAATATTAACATACGATTAAAAAGTATGACAACGACATATCTATGAAAAGCACATGTAGATATACAAAAAGGTGTATTGTAGAAAAAACAGTATAGGATAAATATGAATTAAGAATATCGATAGAAAAATATTTATGATAAATTAAATTTTGTTATTTACATTAATTTAAATAGCTATATCATTTCAGTATTAACTGATAATATTGTTCAGTTTATACTATGTTTTTTTTGACGATAAAATATATAATTATATATTTAAAAATGTGTAGTTCTATTGAAGAAAAAATATTTCTTTTGGGTATGAAACATTTATGCTATTTCGTTAAAAATTATTTGATAGCATCAGTTAACATGAAAACAATCAATGTAAAAGCAATACTTAATCGGATTAAAGAGTATATATTGTAGTTTTTCAATTAAGATACCAAGAAACTTCATTTAAATATTTAAGTTGTCAGTTTTTTTCTAAATCTTATAAATTTTTCGAGTTGAAATTTGTTTCGATTATATTATATGGTGAACATAGAACTAAATGCCTTATATAACCGTGTCGAAAATCGATTTGATCTACAAGATCATTATAAATTTCGATATTCAAACGATTTATCATTAGTATAAAGTAACAAACGTATATATCCTACCAATCTCATATGTAATATAACAAAAAAAAAGTATGTTTGAATTATTATATAGCCGTAAGAATTGACTTTTAACTTTCAAATATAGCACATCGAATTTGAACTTTTTCATATATATAAATATATTTGTTAAGTATCACCTAGGTCAACATATATCTTTATTGTAACTTGAAAAATATTTGATTTCATTATTGTCCATTGACAATGAATATAGATCAAAGAGACAAAGAAGTAATAATATAAAAGGAAAGCAAAGAAATAAAATCTAACAGGATAGGTGAACGATGAAAAAAAGATACAAACGAAATATTATTCTCCATCAATCATTATTGTATCTTGTCACATACTTTATATCTTTGCAATTATATTCAAAGGACGAATTACACAAATAAAAAAGCAATAATAAATAACAAAAAAATATACCTGAGCAATACAAGGCAAATAAAGAAAGGACAGTGTTTGTGTTATTGAATTATTGACCAGAGAGAAAAGAATATAACAAGTATTACCTTGTAGAATATCATCTCAATACATCAAGTACATCTTTTTTTTTTGTTATTTTCATATTAAACGATACATAGCTCGTATCATTAAAGTATGAAAATATGAATAAATATTTAATTATTTCATATGATACCATAATTAGTTGAAGATGATATTTCTATCGATATTCAACTATAATTGAAGTATAATAAGAAAAAAATATTTATTTTAATTCTAAATATAATCTACAACTGATTTTTCTATTACAGTAGAAAAATGTAGTTATTTTTTACTGTAATTTTAGTTTTCCGATTTGAGTTCTTCTACAAATAAAATAAAATAAAGAGAAAAAAATTGATTTCAATTATAAATTTAGATTAAGATAGGATTATTATATCACTGTGGAAAAAATTAACTAGAATAGAATTACTATTTGAATTAGCGTATTCTATGTAAGAATTGTTCACAAATAGTAGTATAATAGATTAAAAAAATATTTTGTTTACTTTATAGTTATATTTTAGATTAATATTGTCCTACAACTATAGCAAAAATCGAAACAAATTTTTGACTTTTTTGCTTTAATCTTTGAAAGTTATTTTCGAAATAAACTTATTCAGTTGAATCTTTGTTTGTATTTATATTAAAATTATCCGACTATAATTATTTTTATGAAACGATTAAGAAAAAACTGATTATTTATTTATTGATGATCAATAAGAATATATCACAGATATTTATTTAAAATAATATAATAGTACTATATGATGACTCATTATAGATATTTTAGTTGAAATTTCTTTCATCTTAGTTCATGTCTATTCATCACTTTGAAATTTGTCTTATGCAATACTAATAACCTTTTGATAAACAAACAAATTATATATTTTTATTTATTTCATTCTATATATCTTGTCCTATTAGTTTGAAAATAATTTTTGCAGTTTGTACGGTTAATTAATCACCATTCTATAAATCAGATATATAAAAATAATCAACTCTAGGAAATTTAAATAAAGTATTATTTTCAGTTGACATTTATCATATATGATTATATTTAATTCTAACTAGCTGAATTCTTAAACTTTAGAGTACTTAAATAATTACGAAATTCATTGGATTTGATATATTAAGACTTGTTGTAATCATTTAAATAAGAAAAATCTCCAACTAGAGTTTTTTTTACAAAGAAAATAATAATAAACTCTGAATCAAAATTTTATCGTATATAGCCATTCAGTGATCAACAGGGCCAACATAAAATATTAATCATAAATAGCTTTTGAATAGAAGCAATAATTGAACATGACGATATATTTTTAGAGTGATATATAATTGATTAGTACACTTCATTGATTTTTTACATATACGCATATATTCTGTTCTCTTAACTCATTTCTTTGTCTTTTCTGAACAACTTATCCACCTTGATCTTTGAATTGATCGCTATATCAGAGTATATCTTAATAGGAATAGATCACGTTAAATATATGAATTTATTATCAAGAACGTATGTCTCAACCAAGATAATTTAGATGATATACATACAGATCCAAACTCAACATAACTTGATTTAGTGAATTTAAAATATTGAATAATAGTTCATTCAATATATTTATTCTCTTTTTTCAATCTAGTATAAAAGATTAATAAATATTAGATCTATACAAATGTATTTTATTTGTATCTCTTACAGATTATTTCGTTGCAAAGATATAAAAAAAGTAATCGCTTGCTTATTTACACTAGTCAGTTTTTTTCATTTTGTTACATTAACACACTATTAATAAAAGGTAAGGTTTTATCTCTCATAGACAACGTGCTAATGTAACAGAACGAAAAGAAAAGAAAAAAATCACGTTATTTTGTGTTGATAATAAGTTTATATATAGTTTAAAAGTTTTACTCTTACTTTGGAATAAAATAAAATAAAATAAAATAAAATAATCGAGGAATAAGTATACTTTACAATCAGTTTATTTTATTATAACTCGTTGAATAATATAGAAATTAAACAAATATATATTTAATTAAAAGATTGTGTAATGTGTCTCCACATTGTTCAGACATTCAAATATTATTCAATCCAAAATTTATGAGATTAGAATAGTTTTTCATGTACTTTAATCAATAAAAAGACATTAAACGATTATTCTATCCGTTAGTTAATGTATAGGTGAAAAAGAAAAAAATATATATATATATATCATAGATTGTATTGTATGGCGGTATAAATACGAACAAACACGCATAAATATAGATAAATTTCATCTGATTTTCGTTCTTTTATAGAAAATCTTTTTATTACAAATTTCAACAAAAATAATTCTATATGTTTTACATTGACTTGTTCTTTTTTATGAAAATATCTTTGATAATAATCTTAGAGGATAATTAACGCTTTGAAACATTGTACCAAAGAATAAGACGTATAAATTGTTTTGTTCTTGTTCAAATATTTATTTTACTGTAATTACAATGACGAAGATGTGAGGTAGTGTTAGCACTATCTTCGGTATATAATGTTCTCTTCATTACTTCACTATCCATTTGTGTTCATATCACACAACGTCATGTATTATATATAAGAACACAAAGACGAGAGAACGAAAAGAAAAAAAAATACATATTAGTTTTGTTTATCAATACTATTTATATTGAGATGAAGAATATTTCTCAATAAATATAAACTTATCTATAGTAGGAAACGAAAGTAATCTAATTTTTTTGTTATTTATCACGAAGAATTGCTCGATTGCGCAATAATCAATTCTATTAAAATCAAACTGTTTTATCTATTTGTTGCAATTGCCATCTATCAAGATATTTTGAATATTTTACATATACTATTATAAAATTCGAATAAATATAGAGTATTAAATATAGAAGAAAGATTTTTTTTTAATAATTTAATCGATTTGAATGAAAGTTAAGATGGTTTTCTTGATCGATACTATTTAATAGAAAGATAATTGTATGATTAAATAAAAAAAAGAAATAACTTTGATTCGATTGTTTAGAAATAAAGATATTTTATTATTTAAATTGAGTTATTTTCAATGAGAATTTTAAATCTTTTCATTTTATCATCTTAATAAAAGAAAGGAGATGTGAAGATTCTTCTATTAAGAATTATTTGTTCTTTTTAAATCTTGGTTTTATATTTTTATTTTAGATGAAAACAATAGTCGCGGTGATAAAAGTTTGATTAGTATTCTTCTAGAATTATTTTCTCAATTGTCTCAATAATGGATAAAATCTGAATAAATAATAATTAACTTCGAAATTATTATTCAGATATATTTCTCAATACTTATCTCGAAATTCGAATCTTATTATATTAATTTAAAATCGTCAATCAAGAAATCAAAAGCATTACCAGTCTAAACAGAAATCTATCATTTGTTTAAGTAATCGATTATTCGTCTTTATTTATTTTCCTTCGACGCCAAATCTTCTATACATTGACATAATTTGTTCGATTTGAGAAAATTTT
The DNA here is from genome assembly GCA_905250115.1 of Adineta steineri. Lineage (NCBI taxonomy): Eukaryota > Metazoa > Rotifera > Eurotatoria > Adinetida > Adinetidae > Adineta > Adineta steineri. The sequence continues at coordinate 15,052 of CAJNOI010000017.1, read as the reverse complement.
CTTGTTTCATTATCTTTTGAATAAAACCAACAAAATCTGATATGCATTATTTGGATATCAAAAGAATTTCTCTTCGGTATCTTATCTAATCAAATCGTAGATCACTTTTCGATCGATTATCGACATTAATATTTTCGAGAATCTTATTAAAGGCCTAAAGAAATCAACTAGAACCAATTTTTTTATTTTCTAACAAAATCAAAAACTCTTGAATTGAATTAAATTGTTAGTCAAAGAGAAGAAGATCGCATTTTTTGAATTATTTTGAAGGTGTGGGTGAGGGTGTGGATATCACAGACACAATGCGCACACACCCACACCCTTTTGCTCGATTAAATAAAGAATTCTTGATGTTGAAAGCAATCATTATCACGTGCGATGCTAACACATTTTACTAACAAGTTTCCCATATTTAAATTGAAAAATACCAATACAGAACTGAATATGATTGAAATTATATAATGCAAAAAAGCAAAAGAAATATTTAAATGATTAAAGTTTTACATTTCACGAATAAAACAGCTTGCCTAACTTTTTTATTGTAATTTGTTAAACACGATTCAGCTTTTCTTGATTTTATCGTTATAAAAATACCAACATATTCATAAGACAATTTATCTTATTGGTAGTGATCACAGAGACATTGACTTTAGTAGATGTCTTTTAAATAATACAAACATTTCCTTCACAAGATAACTTTCATTGCAAATTCACAATCATATAAAAAATAGTTATTAACTATTAGACTCTGTCCGTTATATAGTAATATATTCATATATAAATTTTGTAGACAATATTAGAGAATTTCTTTGTCATATTAAATTAAACAAAAAAAAATTGTATTTTTTTCGACAAATATCACGTTTTATAATATATCTGGCTAATTAATAATAACACATTGTATTATTTAGAATGAAGAAGTAAATATCTTGAATCATCAACTACAAAACGATACCATAATATCGGTAGAAATATTGTCGAAAAATGCCATAATGAATGTGCATCAATTGTCCAACCAATCGGTGGAAAATCAGCTAATTCTAATGCAACAAATATCATTGTTAAGACAACAGATAGAGCACATCGCCAAACATAAACTTTTCCAGACATAAAATGATATATACTCCAAAGAAGCCAACAAATAACATTAAAAAGACCAACAATAATATTAATTGTCATATTATAACCAAAATCCATTTTAATAAAAAGTAAATAATATGCATGATAAATAAAAAAACAGAATAAAAATAATGTTGCAAGTTTTGCTAAACGCATATATTTTGTTCTATAACCAACACGAATAAGACAACATGCAAATTGAGCAAAAACAAGTGAAATAGCACCAATATAATCAAATATTTCTGTTAATGGTTTATCACGTGTATGGAAGATTGTTGACCAAATCCATGCATTCATGGATATAAAACAAAATACTATCCACATTGAATAGAGTGGATGAACACCATAGCGAAGATAACGACGAAGTACTCGGTAACCAAATAAATAGTTAGATAATAAATTTAAAATTGAGAATAATGTTGATGCAGGTTCTTGCACACCAAATAAACGTACAAATGGCCATTTACCTAAAATTTTATATTTAGTAATGAATTGATGAACGTCTCACAATATTATTACCGTGAAATTGTACAACAGATTGTCCATTTGATATCATTTGATTAACAGTTTTCCACATACATTCATAAGAACATTCATCTGGACATGACCATTGAAAAATATATTCAAAGAATGTTTGTTTTACTTCAAATTCCTTCAAACCTAATGGTGTACTACAATTTATTTGTTTACAATGATTTAAACATGCTCGATACAAATAATGATTATCACCCGGTGATCCAAATACAATTAAATTTGTGGAAAAAATTAATAATACAATATAGAAAGTGATCATTATTTGATCGAAAAATAAAATGTTGAATTTTTCTTCAATTAATCAACCGAATCGATTATATTTAGACAAATCAGCAATAAAGAAGATGTCGCATATGAGAAACAGTCAATATCTATTGATTGGTACAAAAAAAGAATGAAAATATAGTCTTCTTCAAATACATGTGTGTATACATATGTATCTCTTTATAATTTATTATTTATTCAAGATTGAATTGATATAATGAGTTTCTTATGGGATTGGTTTACTAATATTTTATCCACACTTGGTATGTGTTAATAATTTTACATAATAAATAAATATTTATTTTATATAACTTAGGTTTACATAAAAAAAGTGGCAAACTTGTATTTCTTGGTCTTGATAATGCTGGAAAAGTAAACTTCTTGTATTTAATAAATTTTTAAATTATTTTCTTTCATGTTATTTAGACAACTTTATTACATATGTTAAAAGATGATCGATTAGCTCAACATGTACCAACTCTACATCCAAGTATGATATTATTACAGTTTAATGTTATGTAAACGAACATTTTTTTTTTAAATTATTTATAGCTTCCGAAGAATTGGTTATGGGTAATATGAAATTTACAACATTCGATTTAGGTGGTCATGCTCAAGGTAATTTCTTATCTAGGAAATGTCGAAGAGATAAATAACAATTTCTTTTTCTTTTAGCTCGTCGTGTATGGAAAGATTATTTTCCAGCAGTTGATTCAATTGTTTTTCTTGTTGATTCAGTTGATCGAAGTCGTTTTGCTGAAACAAAAGCAGAACTTGATGTTCGTATTTGTTAAATATATTATTATCATATAAGAATATATTGTTTTTTTCTAGAGTTTATTAACAGATGAACAAGTTGCTAATGCACCAATTGTTATTCTTGGTAATAAAATTGATTTACCAGGAGCTGTTAGTGAACAGGAACTTCGCTATGTACTTGGAATATCCACAGCAACAACAGGAAAAGTAAAAAAAAATTTTTACATTATTTTATTTTAAATAATAAATAAATGTTTTTTTTTCGTCTAGGGTAATGTTCCACGTTCGAATATCAATGGACGTCCAATGGAATTATTTATGTGTAGTGTATTGAGACGCGAAGGTTATGGAGAAGCATTTCGATGGCTTTCACAGTATTTATAAGGATACATATAGTCAATATTATCTAGATATTTTTTATTGGTTTTGTCTATATATATTCATTTTATCATTTTTGTTGTTGTCGGTATTGTCTGATTGATTATGATATTTATTTGTAAGGTTTAACGCAATTAAGTTACGAATAAATATTTTGTTGTTTCATTTTTATTGGATATCTTATGATTTATTTGTGAACATCGTTATAAAATAAAACGTATTTTTGAGATCAATTGAATACTTTAAATATCACTTAAATATGTTTGCACTGATATCTATCGTTCAACTATAACATAAAACATCTCAGACTATTAATCATTGAAGACGACAAATTTATAATGAAGAACAGACAATAAATAAACATTAATATCTTTTCGATCGATTGTTTAACATCGTTCTAATCCTATTATCAAACACAAACTAAACTTATTCATTTTTCTTTGCTAACATTTATTTGATCTTGCTTTGAAAATGATATATCATATATTCGTCTTTCTATCTCTTCTATCTACAAGTTATGAATGTGAGATATTGAGAGCATCTCAATGTCCACCAGGTCCAACAAAAGATGATGAAGAATTAATGAAATCGGAGTTATATACAAAAGAACAATTATTTGCTTTTTGTGATGCTGGTAAAACATATGCAGATTGTATCAATGAACGTTTACATTGTTGTGATATGCGTGTTGAATATGCATCAGCATTAGTATCACTTGATGCTCAACTAAAACGTAATGCATGGCGTACTGGAAAATATTGTACTGGAATTAGTGAAACAAATATTATACAATATAGATGTTTAACAACATTAGAATCAGGATTAACTACAACTTTACAACCTACAATCACAACAATAATACCAATATGTGATGTTGAAAAAGTAAGCAAAGAAAATTAGAATACAAAGAAATTTTCTTTATAATAAATTAGGCTGGAAGAGAATGTAGTCCAATTATTGAAAATCGTGTACATTTTGATTCTCAATGGTCTGTTTATGAAAAAGCTAAATGGTGTAAAGATACTTATGACTATTATATATGTGCATTATCATATATAACAAATTGTACAACAATATCTGTTGCAACTGATATTGCTCAATTAACACTTTTCATGGATTTTATAGAAAAAACTGCTAATCGTGAATGTCCCGGTGGTCTATATGGTTGTGCAGTGAATGCTAATAGTGATATGCGTTGTCGCGCTGGTGCAAAGTATTTTCTTGACAAAAATGCATTAACTGATCAAGCTATCATACGACAAAGATCATCTCTTACTCTACTTATCATATTTTTATGTTTATTCATTTGTTCATATTAGCATGTCTATTTTCTCTCTTTTTTTTGCCTTGTCGTATACATAAAATAAAAAAACGTGGCATTATAAAACAAATGTGTCAATGGGAAGACAATTACGTATTTATATTTATGAGTTACTAGTTGAATGAAAGATATTTTTTTATTATATACCATGTGTGTAGTCAATCTTCCTTCATGCATATAAATATACGCGTGTCAACCACCTTACTTTTGTTCGTTTCGTATATAGACGATAAAAAAGTGAATCGAAAAAAAAAGAATATGTTTTATAGCATGTAGTCAGTGTCTATTAGTAATGCATAACAATCACTAGCATGATAAAAGATATTGCTCAGTCGATTACTGGTAAGAGTTTATTATCAAATAAGATTTATTTATATTTTTGAATTCGATAGCAAAACAAAACTATAATATATTTATAATTCATTGTTTTTCTTCTGTAACTTTTACTATTGCGTAGATGCACAAAACATAATAATTAGTTGTTATTTTTTCTATTTGATCAGGAAATCAAAACTTTCTCAAATTACAAAATAATATCAACGGTTCACGATTGAACAATGTTGATGTTACTAATTCTCGACAAATACAATCAAAAAAAATACAAAACTATTATCCATTTCGTTCTGTTGACTATCAACGAGTAAATAATCGTACGAATAAATCACGTCTATCTAATAAAAAACAAACACATAATTTGGCACCAAATTCAGGTTATTTATATATACGAAATGGAACACATATCGCTAATGAACAAAAAACTCACGAATATTGCCGATATAGAACTGCGACAAATCGGGCTCCGATAAAAGTATGTGATAACTAGATTTGTCGTCTTCTTAACATATAAATAGCATTAGTAGATTAATTTATGACATCTGTTCTGTTCTAAGTACCATGTACATTGTAAATAAAAATATCTTTCTGAAAGAAGATTACTCAATGTGAAAACAAATTTATATAAATAGATTTAGATAAAATTAGTTCTTTATTTTAGATGTCTGATGCTTATAAGTATCAATTTCCTTTTTCATGCTATTCACAAATAACCAAACAAAATGAGAATGAATATTCAAGATATCGAGATTCTCAAGTAAGTTTTTTCATAAATTTATATTGAAAATTAATTTTTATAAAAATATTTAGGATTCACGTAAAAAATCCATCGATGAATATCAAAATAAAAATTTAAAACCTCATAAAATATGCCGATCATTAGCGTATGATAACGATCATCAGGTTAATTAATGTTATTATAAACTTTTATTCTAGGTTATTTTCTATTTCTATAGCGTTTTCCTATTCCTGATAATCGAGTTTTATGGAATACAATATTTCCTGATTATACACCATATGAATATACAACTGAAAAAATTCAACGTAATCCACGAGCAGATCCAGCTGATCCGTAAATGAGATTTTATCAGAGAAAAAAAAATACAGTATATATTTGATTTAGTTTAGATTGAAAATAGAAAAATTTAATCAACTTGATAAGAAAATTGATCGAAGAAGTTTTACTGGACAATACTATGTTGATCCAAAAACAAATCGACCACGAAATCCAAATGGAAGAACAGGAAGTAAACGAAAGACTTTTTTTGTTTGTTCTCAAAATCAAATATCATATTTTTAATTTAGTGACAGGTCGTGGTCGTCTATATTATTGGGGTCCAAATCATGCTGGTGATCCAGTTGTTACTCGGTAAATAGAAGTTCATATTTATTTATTCATTAAATTCATTTGTTTCATTATTAGTTGGCTTCGTGATGAAAATGGTTCAATTGTTTATCGTCGAAACAATGCTCGTGATTCTCTAAAACCGGTTCTTGAATTCGTAGCTATTCTTAGACAAGATAGAAAACAATGGGCTCTACCCGGAGTAAGAAATTTAACAAAAAACTAAGCCTGATTTGATTATTATAAATTCTGTTGATTTTCTTTTTGAGGGTATGGTTGATCCTGGAGAACATATATCTGAAACAGTAAAACGTGAATTTCAAGAAGAAGCATTACGAGATGGTGTTGATAAAACTTGTATAGATCAATTATTTTCTAATGGAGTTAAACTATTTGAATCTTATGTTGACGATCCAAGAAATACAGATAATGCATGGATAGAAACTGTTGCTGTGTAAATAAAATTTTCTATGAAAAAAAAATATTTAAATAATTATTTCGATTTTGTTTTAGAAATTTTCATGATGAAACAGGTCAATTAACTAAACAACTTCATTTAAATGCGGGTAAATATTTATTTTATATGATTTTAATTGTTATTTTTCTTTTCTAAATTAGGTGATGATGCGGAAAAGGTTGTCTGGCGTTCAATTGATAGAAACCTTGAATTATATGCATGTCATAAAGATATTCTAGAAATCGTTGTAGATCGATTTAATGCATATTGGTAATATTGAATGATGTATGATTATTGTTAGTGATAGAAAAAAAATAAAAAGACAATACTAACTTTGTAATAATTTTAACTATTTTGAACAACATGAAGAATTATTTAAAATATTTTTTAGCCTAATAAATAGAATTTTAATTGTAATAGTAGGTTTCTATGATTAATAATTTTAGTCAGCAACTAAGAAAAACAGTTGGTAATTGTATAGAAATAAAATGATCATCTATTATGTTAAATTGATTGAAAAATATTTGAAAAAAACAAATATAAATCTTGATACTTAAAAATATAAAGATTTTCTATATACAAACAATCAGAAATATAATTTTTGAACTTAATCGGAATTTATTTTAATCAAAGTATTACAAACTCATGTGAATACAGTTTTTTTCTCATGCTACCTACAGCTCCATCTACTATACAAATGTACTATTAGTAAATTTTTTAAATATATTTGAAGAACATTGTATCAATCGAAACATCTTTAGTATTGTATAGAAGAATTATTCAGATGAAATATAAGTCTAATCTGATTGGTGAATATTCTCGACAAATACAAATCAATTGTCAAAGTAATAAACAAAAAAGAATAGATTATTCGTTATATTATATAATTACTCTAAACTTATACTTTTAACAATATAAATATGGCTTCACGTCGTGGAATATTTTTTAATTCAAAATCACGTACAGTTGATAAAGTTCAACAATTACCGACACAAATATCAAATGAAATACCAAGTAATGACAATAATAATAATAATACTAACAATAATACTAATCCTCAAGCAACAACAGTAAAAAAAAAGATTATATTAAATCATACAAAACGAACATTAACGAAAACAAATTATTCTGGACCACGAAAAATCTTTAGTACAAATTATAAAGTAAGACGAGAAAAAAAATTGATTTGTTATTACAAATATTTTATTTAGGCAAATCGAACGCAACTAAATCATAAAGCATTTTTTGGTGGTAATACAGATGAATATGATTTAGATAATAATGAAATCAATACTAATAATACTCTTCATACAAAAACAATCATTTCAAGTAATAAAACACATATTGAACAAAAACAGGTTGAGTATTAAATTATAAAAATACAAAAATCAATTGAATTTTTGTTATTTAAAAGATGCAAACAACAATTGTATCAAATTTTCGACAACCAACAACATGTGCAGAACTTGATGAAACACAAAGTTATATTGATGAAATGGATTATCTTTTAACAGGATTTCAACCTGGAAAATTACTCGTAGATCGTTGTCTTAGGTAAGATAAAATTGGTATTGTCCTGAAATCCGGAAAAGTTTTGAAAAAAGATTCGACAGTTTATTTAACAAAGAAGAGATGTAGTCCACTTTTTACTAGCCACCAGTAAAGAAAGTCCCATGAGATGTTCATCGCTCTCGAAATGTTTGGCAAGTAGGACTGTGAAAGCTGAGGTTCAGTTCTTTCGAACTGGAACTGTCACATTCCTATTGGCAAGAGTATTGAATTGAGCTGGAAGGTGTAGATGTAAACAAAGCATGGACACGACACCCACACTCTCAAGATGCATGTCTGTGTATATTTGCTAATAGAAGTCCAGGGCATAGTAAAGCAGAATGGCACTCGGTAGACGATAAATCATGATTGATGTAGACAACCATAAACATTTATGAAAGAATATTATTATTCTTTTCTGTTAGAATGATATCAGAAATTTCCCAGATTTCAAGACATATCCGATAAAATTCATTAGAAATCACTATAATCTTTGTGATTTATTTTTAGTGCAATTAAATTTGCTGAATTATGTATTAAACCAACATTTCGAATGCATCTACGCACGAATCGTGCATTAGAACGAATTTTTGATTTATTCAAAGATACACCAAATATACCGGTAATAATGATTGATATTTTATCTGTAATATTCTTTTTATTTCTTTGATAGAGTTTAAATTTATGTACAACGTTTATTTTCTATATACTTTCATCAGATACATTAGCATCAGGATTAAATTCAAGTGCAATACATTTAATATTAGATTTAGTTGATAAAAGTTCATCGATAAATCCAAATGATGAAGAATATAATAAAATGAAAGAACGAATATTAAATATAAATCAAAAATCATTACCAGATAATATTTTTTATGAACAAAGATTTAATGTAAAAAAAAGAAAAAAATATAATTCAAATTATTTATTTTTTGATTCTTATTAGATATGTGATATGATTCTGGAAACATTTGTTAATATTTCTCGTAATAATTTAAAAGAATCTTTAAGAAATGAACTACGTACATTAGGTGGTTTTGATTTAATAATTAAAGCAGGTAAAAATATTTTCTCTCGTTGTTTATTTAAAAAAGTTTATTTAATTTAATTCCAGTCAATTCAATAGTACAAGATTTAGCAAATAATGATTTTAAATGTTATTCATTATCAGAATTATCAATACGTTATCGAAAAGTCTGTCGATATATAAATATGCTTGAAGAATTTGCAAATGAAAATTCCGAACAATCATCAGCATCAAAATCAAATATAAATATTAATCGAATGTATATTGCTCAATATAATCAATATTCATTGTTTCATTCATTATCAAAGTAAATTTTCATAGAAATTAAAATTAAGATTTGACTATATTTTATTTTATCAAAAAAGATTACTTGATCTTTCATTAATCTGGTTACAACAAGGGCCAACAATTAATCAAACTAGTACTACAGCAACGAATGTCAAAGATACAAATTCATATGATATGTTTCGAGAGGGATGTAAAGCAATCATGTCTATACTTGTTATTATTACGAATGATTGTGGTGAGTTTGTTTAATACGATTAAATATTATTAGTTCTCAAGATTTATACAAAAGGGAAAGAGCGATCTCCGGATTCCTGAGGACTCCAGATTCCACTCTTCCCCCTTGGATTTATATCATTCATTGTTGTACTAAATTTTTACTAATGAGTTATTCTCTCTATCTTAAGATTATTTTGATGTGAACATAACCAAAATTAATCAGAAATCGTTCTAATATAAACACTAAACAAAAAAGATCGAATGTCATTGCATATCTAAGGTCGAAAGAAAAATCTTGAATCGTTGTACGATAGAATTTAATGACTATTTGAGGAATGATATACATTTTCGCGTATGTTACATATCATAGTGAAAGAATACTTTCTACATAATAAGTATGCGTACATTTCATAGACATGAATATTATAGCGAGATGCCAAACATTTCATTGTAGTCGATGTGTTATTTTTTTCTCTTCGATAAGTAATGAATTGAGAGCTAAAACTTCGATCAGATCACATTTTTCTACAAACACTGCTCTGCGCCTATAATTACAACAGAACTACATAACTTGTAGACGTTTGTTTTTTAAATAACTTTTCTTTCTATTTTAGAAGTTCTTTGTGATCGTTTAACATCGGATGATCGATTTTTTTCAAATCTATTTCGTTTACTTGTTACTATTGAAAACAGTTCATTTAGTAATGAAGATAAATTTGATGCACTTGCATTGGTTTGTTATATATATATATATGTTCATTCGAGAATATTATTATTCTTTTTGTTTTTAGACCCTTAATTTATTAATCAATCTCGTGCAAAATACAAAATATATTTATAAACATCTGATGGAAACAAATATGCCCGATGGAAGTACAGTAAAAATTTATGAATATCTTGCTAAAGTAATAATCAAAAATAAAAACAAGATAGAAATCAAATTTGTTTTTATTTTTTCAGTTATTTTGTGAACAAGAATCTTCAGCTGCTAAAGCTGAATCTCACGAAGAAAATGACTGGATGATGGAAGATGTTGATGATAATGATTTTGATGAAGAATCTGATAAAAAACCGACAAATGAAAATGGGGCGAATTTTAATCGTGCTCTACAAAAAGCTGCTGGTCATATGGAAAATACATTTGTTGCAGCATTTACTGGTGTTATATTAGCGGTTATTTTATTACGAGATCAAACAAAATATGCATCACAAATACGAGAATTAATGCCACAAAAGAAATTCGATACAATGGCTTTTATATTAAAAAAATTTTTCGTTTTTATGCATATGTCGGTATGTTGAATTTTTGCACTAAAAATATATTTTTATTTTCTAATATTTGTTCTATTTTTTTGTAGCATGCATTTACACCATCGGGTGTAAAAATTCTTGAAGAACTTATTTCAATGGTTTTATCATTATGTGGATAATGAAATCGAAACAGATAATTCGTTTTTTTTGTATATAAATCTATAGACATTTCACAGTTGTTTGTGTGTTTTGTTCTAACTCTTTGTATTAAAAAAATAATATTCATAATGAATATGAATAGATTGATCATTGTGGTCATAATGAATTCAAGCTAATATAGATGATTTTTTATAGTGATTAACATATGTTGTTTAAAATAAATTATAGATACTTTAATGATAATTGTAGTTTATTAGAAAAATTAACATGTGAAGGATCTTTAGATACATACGATTTTCAAATTTGACTTTTTCTTGTTTGTGATACGTTTATAAATAATTTTTTTTGTTGGCTTTACAATAGGTTATTAGAAATTTCAGATTAATAAACTAGCCTGTTAATCCAACATGATAAAATCATTCTAAGTTAAAAAATTTATTGGACTTAAAAGCTATCTAAATTGTTCTTTTGACATAAGTATTCTTCTGTAATGTAATAAACCGTACAAGTATTATTATAAGATTAGTTTAATAAGGATAATTAGAAAAAAATCTTCTTTAAACAGATTCATGTATTTTTTATGAGATACAAGCATTTATAATGAATGTACTTATTTCTCAGATGACTTATTAATTAACAAGTAACACTCGTCCGTGGACTCGCTTAGCTCTTTCTCGTAGAAATGTATTTTCTTCGCATTTACTGGAAAAACAAATAAAAACCGTGAAAAATTGGTCTTCGATGTTTTTCTAACCTCTGCCCCCTCCCCTCACTATGGTCACTTAATAGACCTCAAATTCGAAGTCTCTGCATCGAAATACCTCTAGAAATGTCTTTTCCGAAAAATTGATGTTCGATGTTTTTTTGACCCTGCGGACACACAATTAAGAAAGCAAATAAACAATTTACGTTTACTGGACTCTTCTCTACAAGAAAGAGAATAAAATAGTGTAGTTCTTACAAGAGAACCTCCCCTCGTCGAGAAGACTCGGGGCCTTCTATCATGACATACATTTTTTAACTACAAAATTTTCTGAATGATTTTTCAGGATTGTTCATAATACACCAATAAAACTTTGATCGGTATTTGTTCACTTCCTTCCTACATGTCACAATAGAATGGTTTCGAATAGTAGTGTTTTTAAGGATTAGTGCAATCGTTTACTTTCTGCATTCTTTTCAAAGATATGTTATGGACAAATAATAACTATGACCTGATGAATAAGCAATATATTTTATTTTTCGAAATCTTTTTTTACAATATTTATGGGTGAATATGTCGTTCAATAGTATTTGTTAAAGGTACTACTGCTGCCCTAGCTCGCCGTCGATAACGACAACAATTGGAAAGAATTGTTTTTATTTTTGTTCGAAGTTCTATTTGACCAAATAGAACAAGAAATGGATAAATTAAATTGACTAAATATTTTAAATTTCCAAAATAATCATTTATTAATGGCATAACAATATTTTTTTCTTTTTTTGTACCAAATGTTGAGAAATAAAATAAAATACTTAATGGTATCCATATACTTAAATAAAGTATAAGAATGGGTAATAATTGAATAATCATTTGTATACTTTCTTTCCAAAAATTTCTTCGTCTTTTCATACTTTTTCGTTGAATATAAACTCGAGTAATTAGAACACAACTCATCGCTATTGTTAACATAACTGGTAAACAAATCATAATAATATTTTTAAAAATAACCGCAAATGATGATAGAGAAAAAAAGCAAGGTAAACCACATCCAATAGTATTATAATTATATATATTTTTACATGGTATACCATATATTCCGATGATATAAAATATTGATGGAAATAAAATACATAAGAGAAGAGGTATTTGACGAAGAAGAATAGTATGTTGTGATAGAAATATATGATTAAAAATTAATAAATATCGATCAATTGATGTAAGTGCCATAATTAATAAATTAATAGAAACCAATGTATATTGACACCAATTCCAAAAATCACAAAAATGTGTATTGGGAAATATAACTGTTCCATTATATAAAAAATATAAACGTGGTGGTAATTCAATAATTTCCTAAATATGAGAGAATTCATTTCAGTAAGGGAGAAAAAACACAAAATTTACCTGAATAAAATTCATAATAAGTAAACAAATAACAAGATAATTTCGTGGTTTATGACGTAAGGGTGGTAATTGAAGAAATTGATAGAATAAAAAAAGTGTACAAACAATTGATGGCCCAAGTAAACTTGTTAGTATGATAAACATAGTTGGTGATGACATAGTTTGGTTTTTTTACTACACTAAAATAAATGAGTCGTAGATTTCACATTTGTTCAAACAAGTCCTCTTTAGGTGACACTTCGAGTATAGACATAATATAAGAAGGAAACTAATGATACTAACCTTATATTTATAACATAGTAGAATTACTTATTCAGTACAAAAAAGAGCTAAGCCGACTCTGTTAGATCTATAAAAGATGAGACATTCGATATAGATATTAGAATCTCTCTTCTTCTATATAAAGGTGATAATATTAAAAAACTTTCTGATATATAATTTTTCTTTTTCAACATTTTCTTAAACTAGGAATTTCAAAAAAAATTAATAAAAATTTCGTAATACACCTATTGACTCTATCTTGATAGTCTTAAAAATAAAATAATCATTCAAAAATGCTTCATTCATTGTATTTATAAGTATTCCTACTTTTTATCTCATCTTGTTTTAAAACTATATAAAAAAGTCATAAATTTGAATTCTTCAAGGTTCAAGAACATTTCAAGTGACATATGATTTATATAAACTTATTAAAAATATAATATTAAGATAGTTCGTCATTTTCAGACGTTATCAGCTTAATATAAAATTACCTATTATTCAAAGATAAAAATAGATAATGAAGTACATTTTCTTCGTTTTATTGTATATATGCAAGACTTCAAAAATTGTTTTTAAATTTTATACGATTAGAGAGTATTGATTACTCTATCCATCTGTATAGTTTTATGAAAAAAATGAATAAATTCGAGAAATAGATTACGAAAACTTGTTTTTTCTGTGGAATCATTGGGTAATTACAATAAATGAATATCTTGTTTTGACACAGTTAAATATAGAATTCACTTTTCTAACAAACTATGCATCGTCATCTGATCTACTTCTCAGTTTCATTGAAAATCTAAAGCTACAAAAATGTTTGATGTATCCGTCCGAACTAAAACTATTTTCGTGAGAACCAGATTAAGTCCAGATGAAGTAGACCTAGACAAAAGTTTTGTTGAGCTAGTTCTTGGAATCTTCTGATTTTTTTAAATCAAGATATGAAATGAATTAAAAGGAAACTGTATAGTTGGACAGAATAATCAATGCTCTATTGAATCATGTAGAAGTCTCTTCGAGATACAGCAGATTTACAAAAATTAGAAAAAATAAGTGAATCATCTTGTACAGTCCGATTCAAAAAAATTTGCACATCTTGTTTTGTAAATATATCCCCATATATAAGTTACTCTCAGGTAGTTTCCATTACTGATTGATAGCCTATGTCGAGTGCTATTAAATACTATACTTCAATATTTTATTCGTTCGCCTTAAGATTCAATAAGAAACAAACATCGTTTTTTCGTCCACATCATAATTTTCACTACAATATTAACATCAACATTTTTAAATTCTTCACATAAAAAAGGCTCTAGTTCCATCAATATTTTTCGGTTTTCTTTTTTCAACTTTGCGTTTTACGATCGGCCACAAGTTCTCGATAGGATCAACGTTTCGAGTATCAGATGAGCATTGGAATAATTCTAATATTTTATTGTTGATCAATTGTTTGGAAATATTGTGAGTATGATGACGATCATTATCTTATTGTAAACACCAATTTTGACGGAATTCTTCTCTAGCAGCAGAAAGAAGACAATTTTTTAGTATATGAGCTTAATATGAACCATTAGTTGTCGATAATTTTTCTTTAATTTCATTGAGGATTATTTAATTGTTACATCGAATATATTGAGGAATATAGATTTTTTCTATTTCCGTGTGGCACATAGTCAACCATTTCC
>CAJNOI010000016.1:860765-900916 GCA_905250115.1 Adineta steineri | reverse complement strand
TACTACTACTACTACTAGTACTTCTGTTGTTGTTATTGATGTTCATTCAATTTCCCGAGCAAGACATTTTCATCATCTCAGCTCGACGGATATCCATTATCTGACTCGTACGCATCTACGACGTGTTTGATGTTTGCATGTGTATGTATGCAATGCACTAAGAGCATCATTCGCATGTTAGTGTGTGAAGAGATAACAACAACAAAAAGAGCTCAATCTCTATTACAATGAATTGAATTTAGATATTAGAGAAAAACCTTTTTTTTTATTCTGTTAACAAAACGACCGATCGTTTCAGGGCTACCATAATTGAATCAATCAGACGAACAAATTAGTTTTGACATAGGCTTACTCGACGTTTCTACGGCATTGTTACATTTTTTTTCTTCTTTTTGTCGTTGACGATGTCTTAGAGGAGTACGATCAACGATCGATCTCAACAACATCATACTTATATTATAAGTAAAGCAATGTTAGATTTCTATCGGAAGCAATAAATATCCTTTCAGACTCTTTTTTTTCTTATAAAATTAAAGTTGCAAATCCTTATAGACATGTAATGATGTTATTATAAATAAATCGTTGAATGACTATGATTGAGAGACTTGTTATGAGCTCAATTTTATCATTTGTCTGATCTTTGGCAATGTGCCATATTATTCTCGTATCTTTCTTTCTCTATTCTCCTTGTCTTGTATTCATTTTCCGCTCGTCTCTGTCCAATTTGACGTGACAAATATGGTCGTTTTAGACATTAACCGGCGACTTTCGTTGACATAGATTAAGAAGAAAGTAGACTACCATACGGCACGTGTGTATAACATTCATCAATTAGCACACTTTTCTCTTTTTTTTCTAATATATTATCATTAATATTGTCTTTAGTTGGTAATTTTATATCGCTTCATGAATTTCATTCGTTTGAATAATTTATATGTTAGAATTTTACATTATAAAGAGTAAAATTAATGACGACCTTTTGAGTACTGTAGTATGATTGTTATTATTATTATTTCTCGCACTTCTCTTTCCACTAAGCAAGGTCATAGTCTTCTATAAAAACAGATGGATTTCTATATCAATATAACACATCCATGAAGAAGAAGAAGAAGAAGTAGGCAAACGACAAGAGTAAGTTATAGCCACTTGACGATGTCGAGTAAAAGGTAAATGATGACAACAGGGTCATCCTATTGACATTTCTAAGCGAGTGTTATGCAAGGGCATCTATTTAATATATGTATTACCTTTTGATCATTTTTACTATTACTTTTTTTCGTTACTGTCAAAAAGACATTTAGACATATAAAGTGAAAAAGTGTAGGTATATATTTTTCTTCTTCTATTACTACTACTACTACTACTTGTTCTTCTTCGTATTCTTCTTTTTCATTCTTTTCTCTTGTCATTTACTAGGCAACAAAAGAGAAAAGAAAAGAATGACGAAAATAATTGAACACTACTATAATGTTACCACCCGTCGACTTTCTCACTCTCTTTCTCTTGCTAATAGTATTATGAAACAAGAGAGAGAGAGAGAGAGAGAGAGAGAGAGTGACAGTGCGAAATCGAGAGGGAGAGAGAGAGACAGAAAGAAAGATAAAGGATGACGGAGAAAATGATATCAAAATATATTTCGATACGGCAATGTCAAGCAATAATAACAAACAATAAGCATAGTAACAAGTTTCCATCACACATGGCTGCTTCTACAATGCCACCTTTTATTTGATATGTTCGAGAACAGATGCAAATAAACCTGAAATCAAAGCATATTATATGTCGAGTATAACAAAAAGGCGACAGACGCGTATGCACGTCCTTCTCTTCGTTTTCCTTCCGTCTACCTTGTGCCGTTGAATGGAAGGGAAGCGATGGCAATTGCGGTCACCTCCTTGTTCTTCTTTTTTTTCTTCTACTTCTTCGTCTTTTTCTTTATTATTTCAGATATATCACGAACTGATGAATGAAGAAATCGTCGAAAGCAATCAAAACGGTGATGTCCGGTGGCATGTTTATGAATAGTGGTAGTAGTAATGAAAGTAATTCGGACAATGAAAAATGTCATTTACCAACTGCTGATTTAATTTTATCTGAGAATGAAAAAGAAGATGAAGAACAACAACAAATTGTTGTTATACGACGAAATATTAGTAAACTTAAACGACAACATGCAACTACATCACTTCAATCATCTTTATCTATTCGAAATACGTTATCACTTGAATCAATAGAAAATGGTATTGCTAATAATGGCAGTAATGATGATAATGATATAATTGTACCTGATTATCAGATGACGATAAAAAAACCTGCACAAATAGTAAATGAAAATGATTATGATCTAAATCGAACAAGTTTTAATGAATCAGAACGTACAGATAGTGGAATTGGACGTAATAGTGGATCAAGTTGGAGACTAAGTAGTTACAGTGAATCATTTCATTATTCACAATCACAACAACAGCAACAAATAGTTGACAAACAACAAGGTAATTACATGACTATTAATATGAAATACATATCTCAATTCGAATGTAAAAATTGTTAAGCAGCTTTTCTTAGAAATAATGACGACGTATATAATCTCTTCATTTCATGTGAAGGTCACACCTTCGATGAAATTAAAATTTATTTTTATTTAAGATATTTGAATATAATCCTAAACATATATTTGTATTTTATTGATTGAAAAAAAAAAGAAGAAAAAAATTTTTTTTTTTTATTGATTTTAGATTTGAATTCAGATGATGGTGATGATGATGATGATGATGACGATGATACTACACCAATTCCACAAATAAACGCTGACAGCCAATTGTCTGAAGATTCTTTTGAAAGTTTTAGATTGCAAAAGGCTGGGTAAACATATTGTAGTACGTTTTGTTTTCATTTTAAAGTGATTTTGTCGATTTTAGTTGGCTTCATATTAAACATTGGCTAACTGTTCAACGACATCATAAAGTTGAACTAGCATCTAAACGTCAATGGAAACGTTTTTGGGCATGTTTGAAAGGATCATATTTACATCTATATAATGATTATTCTGACGTCAATCCAAAACTTACAATAGGTAAGTTAGAAATCTTGAAAATATTTTTTGACCTTCGATCGAACTTATTCTCTTTCTTCTGCAATTCAAATGAATTACAGATGTATGTATTCTTATTAATCAAACTTCTCAGTTTGTTGCCATAGAACAACTCAGTTTGCGTCATTTGAGTTTGGATCATGGTGAGAATTGTATTCATAGAGTAAAAATGAGAAGAAGACAGAGAGTAAAAGAAAAGCGAAATACATATACATTGAATATGTATAGAAGAACTAATCACAGATTAGTGTCCTATAGAGTGAATGATTGTGAGAACACGAAAAAAAGTAAGACAAAATACACAATAAACATATCTATTGTATTATTTATATATATCTATATCTTCTTATTCTTTTAGACATTGTTGAGAGTCTTTGTTATCCATTACCTGAACATCCTTATCGTCAACATGTATTTAATTTAACAACACATACTGGTGATACATATTGTTTACAGTCACCTGATCAATCTGAATTAGATCATTGGATTCGTAATATACATTGTTCTTGTTTATTAAAAACAAAAGAAAATTTATTAAAAAAAGTTATCAAACAATTAGAAGATAATATTGAACGTGAAAATAAAATGCGTAAATTAGGTGAATTACAATTAAAATCATCAACAAATCAAAAAGTTCGTTTACTTATATCCAAACAAATAAATTTATGGGAAAAAAATTTAGAAGCATTTCATGTTGATTTATTTCGTAATAAATGTTATTTATGTGCATTAACAAATGATAGAGATTTACCAAATCCGAAAGATTTACTTTCACAAGCATGTCCAACAACGAAAGCATCACTACATAAACTTACGGCATTTACACCATGTAGTTTTTATGCATGTATTTCTGCACGAAGACAATTTGATCGTCATAAATCAAAATATAAATTAGCTCATACAAATAATAATGATGATCAACAACAAACAAAATGTTATTTAACAACACCATCAAGTCCTATTAATTTTGCTCAATCATCAACAGTAACTGAACAAACAATTTTACAAATGGTTACATGTGATTCAAATCCACAGATGGTTAGTTTTATAATACAAAAGGAAATAGATCTGTTTTTTGATTAAATAAGAATAGAAAATTCCCAAAGGTGTTATTAAGAGGAAAATCTAATTACACTTTAAAGTATACTAAAGATTTTTGAATGATACTCAAATGGTTAAAAGACGTGCTAGTAATTTTTGTAAATAAGTCTGAGTAATAGATACATTCGATACAAAGAAATATATTGTTTCTGATGTTATTGGCATGACAAGGTCAAATTTTTCGCGCAAGAGAAAACCATCCTTTGATCACAAATAGTAGAATACATTTGATTATTAAATTTATTTATTGCAAAATAGATGATAGAAGATAGTTTCTATTGATTGATTTGCTATATATAATGCATATATTCGGTCTATCATGTACTTGAAAATGAAGGTGAAAATGAGAGTGAAGATGACTACTATCACCGATTCTATCT
Organism: Adineta steineri; assembly: GCA_905250115.1. Classification (NCBI taxonomy): domain Eukaryota; kingdom Metazoa; phylum Rotifera; class Eurotatoria; order Adinetida; family Adinetidae; genus Adineta; species Adineta steineri. Next base: position 896,344 of record CAJNOI010000016.1, on the reverse strand, counting down.
TTGATATGTCCAAAGAACCTTAAAGTATATGGATATAAACATTTCTTTTTTGAACAAGATGGGCTACCCTAATGTATATTATATCATATAATTGATAAAACACTGTATCTCGCTTGAGCGTAAAAAAAAGAAAGAAAAGATCGACATTCTTTCGAAACAAGTTAAAACTATACTTTTACGATAATTATTGATGTAAATAACGTTTCTGTCTACGATTGATTATATATTATCAGTATATACATATATATATTTTCAATGTTAGACGAATAAATAGATTTTGATGATCAAAAATATCTATATTATTTAGAAAAATAGTACATTACATAATATTTCATTTGGTCTTTATCGATTCATCTTACTTTCCTTTTTTTTATTCTAGAGAACAATTGTATCAATAAATGAAATGGCAACTGTTGGTGAATTATTAAAACGTGTAACTGGTAAATTAGGATTACAAATCGATGATCATTTTTTACATTTTGATTCATCATCTTCAAATCAATTTGTACCTAATCTAAATGATAAATTATGTGATTTAGTATGTTATAAACTATTATTTCAATTCTCTATATAAATATTTATTTAATTTCCTTTTCATAGACTTATTCTTCAATTGAAATAAAACGAAAAGTTGTCTATCAAATAACATTAAATAATGAACTTAATCTAGCAGGAATTGAAATTATAACTAAATTATATCGTGAATATTCATTACAAGTAATTGTATCGAATGTAATATCTGGAAGTGAAAGTGAACAATTAGGTAGGAAAATAAATTTCGAAAAAATTTCAATTTAATAATTTATTTTTTTGTTTTATTTAGGAGTAAGGAAAGGTGATGAAATCGTTATTGTAAATAATTCAATTGTACAAGATCTTGATCTTAATACACTTGATAATTATTTTTATCAAACACCAATTATATTAACACTTCGCTCATCAAGGTTTGTTGAAAATAAAAAGTAAAAAAAAAAAAATCAATTTTTTTTTTCGTCATATTTTAAGATCAGCTGATGCGATAAAAGATAATAATCAAGTGTTTGATTTTTCTCATGCAATTATTCAAAATTTAATTTGTCCACCACCTCCGCAACGTATCGAACGATTATCAAGACAAGAACTTCGTGAACTTATTGTTCCTAAACCTGATTCAAGTTGTTCAGATGAACATATGCCATCGAATAATAAAGATATCAAAGAAAATGAATCATCATCACCATCAGCACTTGAACGTTTATTAAAAAATGTTGATGAATTAAGTCGATATTGTCGACCAACAACAACAGTATTGAATCCAAATACTGAACAAGTTAATGTAATTAATCAACCACCACGTATTAAAACTCTTTCAAATGCACAACGAATACGAAAAGTTATTTTTGAATTAGTGGAAACAGAAAGAACTTATGTTCAGGTAAGTTATATAATACTGAAATACTTTTGGTCAAGTTAAGTGAGCTCCAATTTTTTCGACAAATTGTAGCTTGTAACTATGTGCTTGTTTTCTTGAGCATCACCAGTCGACTTTGTACAGTCCAGAGTATCTATTAACAATTAAGTTGCACGAAGTTTATTTTAAGAGTAGAGTGATTGTCTAGTTCGAGGTCAGAAGTTTTGAATATTTTATTTCGAAATAACAAACTTATGTAATTGTATTCTTTTAAATAAGATTAATAAAGAAAATTTTTGATTCTATTCTTCTAGGATATGCAACGTTTACTTGAACGATATATTGAACCATTACGTGATGATTCTAAATTATTACCTGCTGATACAATTGAATCATTATATATAAGTGTTAAATCAATTTATCAATTACAACAAAAATTTCTTGAACGTCTGGAATCAGATATTCCAACTGAAATTCTTGCTTATAATGCTGTACATGAATTTTGTGTAAGTATTATTTCTCTCTTATATTTAATAAAAAAAAATTTAATTGAATTATTTTTCTTAGGATATTCTTATATCAATAGCAGATACATTTCTTTCATATTCTCAATATTTTAAATTATATTCCTCATTTTGTGCAATGCATTTACGAATAAATCGTTTACTTGATATTCATCAAAATAATCAACATTTAAAAGAATTTCTTGCTGCACGTAATCCACGTCATCAACATTCATCATCATTTGAATCTTATTTAATAAAACCTGTTCAACGTATACTTAAATATCCTTTATTATTACAACAAATGTCGATTTATTCAAATGAAAATGAAAATGATTCAAATGATTCAAAAGAAATAATTAAATTAAAACAAGCAATTACAATGATGAATGATATTGGAGAATATATGAATGGTATGCAACAATTATATGAAGATTTTGGACAATCATTTGAATCTATAACGAAAACTTATAGTGAAGAACATAATAAAGTAAGAATTATTTTCTTCTATCGATCGAAATAATCTTCTAATTATTTTCTAGAGTATACAATTGAATTTACCTGAACTGTATGCATATAGTGAATTAGATTGGTTAAATATACACTTATTTGTTCTTGGAAAAAATTATCAACGTTTAAAAACATATTGCTTTATTTTCCGTAATGGCTGTATTTTATTAGTACGTGAACAAATAAATAAAAAGAAACAAGTAATTCAAAAAAAAACACGAAATTAAAATTTTTTATACGAAAATTTGTTTTTTGTTTTAGGATTCATCATTAAGTCATAAAGGAAATAAAATAACTCCTGATCGTTTTATTCGATTTATTCCAATAGAAGAAATGAATGTTGAATTTATTGATACTCATGATAATAAAAATAATATTTGTACTTGGCAATTAATTCAAATTGATATAAAAACACGTCTCAAAACATATTATCGATTTGCAAATAAGTAAATTTAAAATAACAAATTTTGTTTTTGTCAAATATTTAAATATTTATTATTAAATAGAGATGCTGAAACATTTGTTAAAACAATTAATAATTGTATACTTGCAGCAACATCAGTTGAATGGCGACAAAATAATTCATCTAATCATTCCATAGATAATATACGTAAATCTGAACCATCATTTTCAATTAAAAAATCTTCTTCATCACAACAAATAACATCAAGTCGTTCTTGTCATGCAATATTACCAGGAAATTCAAAATCATTAAATCGAAAATCAAATAATAATCATCGACGAAGTCCATCACCTATTTGGAAACGAAGAACAACACCTGTTAGAAAACAACAAATATCATTGAATGGTCGACGAAAAACGATACGAAGTTCGACTGATTGTTAAATAATTGTTTTATTTTCTTTTCTTTTTCATGTACTATTTTTCTATATAGTATATTTATGCTTACGTTTGTTTTCTTTTTGATCATCTTGGTGCTTTGTATAAATGATTTATGTCGAAGAAAACAGATTATTCTAAATTGATAGATTCGATAAATTTGATACTAATATTGAAGAAGAAGTTTGAGATGAAGACATATTTTTAATAGATAATGATGGTGATTGTTCGATAATATTAATAAATGAATCGATTTCAGTGTTGGAAGTATTCGGTATTTTTGTTAATAGACTAATAAAGTTTTTAGAAAAGATAAAAGTTTGTATTAAATATGAATATCTAAGATATGATTTACATTGACCTGATATATCTGTTCTCTATATGTCAAATAAGCGAAGTATTGTCAAAATACACTTTTCGTCTAGAGTACCCATTAAGGACATCCAGATAAAATGACTTTTTTCGCCTAGACGAACATATGAGAAAATCTTGATTGATTCAGAGAAACGATAAATTATTGCTTGAATTACATTCTATTGTATGAAACTATTATCAAGAGATTAACTTGTAGAAATGGTATCATAACACTTTCTATACATTTATTCTCATCTTCCTAAGAAAATGCTATAATATCGTTTTCGTGAGTTCAATTCTAAAACAGAGTTTAAATAATAAAAATTACTGAAAACGATGAGTTATCATTTACTTGATTAATTTCGCTTGTTCTATATTTTTCTTTAAAATAATAATATATCATCGAGATGCTTTAGAAAATTTTATAAACTATTATCAGAATTTGGTTACTTAATAAAAAATACTCGATATCTCCTCTTCACTTTCGTATAATATTCACTGAGTCTTTCCTGCTCTCACCGTTTAGACGTTCCATCTGAATGACTTCTAATTTCATAATGCATTCTATTCAATTTTTAATATTTCACTATACTTTCTAATTGATAATAACATACTCCGTATTTTCAGTAATTGGTGGAAGTACTTTTGTAGAATATGGAACTTTTCTTTGAATTCGATTTAAATTTGGATAACGTTTTAAATGTTGTTTAATTTGACAATGTTTATCAAAAAATATTTGTTGTTCATAACGATTATGAAAAGGTTTTGCATTGATTAATTTTTGACTAAATTTAACATTTTCTTTTTGTATACGTTCATATTCAATTTTTCGTTTATTTTCTCGTGATTGTAAATTTAATTGTCGTTGAAATATGTAATTATTATTCATAGATTTTTCATAATTTTTCGCATATACATATGATGAATTACAAAGATGAAATGGCATTATTATTGAACGAAAGAATATAAAATTGGCGCAAATGTAATAAAAAAAATTCTGTTTACTAGCGACATACAAAAATTCTTGTCTACAAGGAGGTCGATGGGTAGTAACTCATAGTTAAATTTTGTTACAATGTAAAGAATTGTTTTTCTTTGTAAGAAGAAAAAAAGTAAAATATTTAATATTATTTGTCTTGTTTAACTTTCGATTGACTGTACAATGTCACGAGCTGCTGGAACTTTACAAACAACTTATAATGCTAGTATGTGTTTTTTTTTTCATAATAAAATTAATAATAATTTAATAATCGAATATAGCTTACTACCCACCATCACTTATGCCTGGTTATCGAGGTAATTTTCGAATAATTAAAAAATTAACTTTTGATAATTAGTCTTTTTTCGATAGGTCATGTTCCGACTACTCAATATCAATATGGTGAAACATTTGGTAATGCAACATCAAAATATTTTCAAGATTATCGAAGTGAAGCACTCAATTCATCAAAAAGCCTTTATGCACGAGGTTAAAAACTTTTTCTAATTTTAAAATTTTGACTTTGTTTTTTTTGGGCAAAATTTCTAGGTGGATATTTTCCAACTCCATATACTCATCAACCAGAACTTGTTATGAGTGATCGTCGTCGTAGTCGTGATCAATATCTTTATATACCAAAATATTCACTTAATAATACAAATGTTGATCGAACAAATGAAATAAGAAAATTTTATCAAGTTAGTTCTAGTATTTCTTTTTTTCGTTACAAAAGAAATATTCATATTGTTTCAGCTTTCTCAACAACATCGTGATACATATACTGATCGTAGTGGTACATTACATCCTGTTGAACATTTTGTTTTACCTGTATCAAATGAGAAGATGTATGAAGCAAATTTACCATAGTAAGTGAAAAATATCTAATAGGATTGCATTTATATTCGTTTTTATTACTTGAAGTTCTTCGATGTTACTTCGTCATACATCTGAGATTAATATTCCGGCTGATCGAAATTTTCCACCAATAAAAGAGGTAGCTAAACAATCGGAATTTCAAATATTTCCACCAATTAGACGGAATTCAAGTTATAATGGACCACAACACCAACAACAACAACAAGGAAATGGAATGAATGCATCACCAACTGTTGATTATCTTTGTTAATGATGCTTTGTATTGATAAAAAAAAGAACAATTATTGAACAGAACTTTTTTCTTGAATTTATTTTTCATCTTCTAATTTTAATCATATAAGAATATTATCTTATTATTTTTTAATCAATAATTTATTTAATTGAAAAATAAAATACCGAAAGAAAATTTTTATCATTTAAGAAAAAAAAAATTCAAAATCGATCTTTCGTAACTGTACTGTTAAAAATAATGTAAACATTTTATTCAACATATAAAAATAGATAGATAATGAATGCATTGATATTATTAGTTGTAAATTAAAACATTTGATGATGAAGGTTAGCGTCTCCTTCTAATTTGTTTCCTTCAATTGTGCTTGATAGCGAAATAGAGTCTATATCCTTGTCAATGATATCAAATGGCGCATCCGATGAATATGTACTAAATGTTGATGGAGAAGCAGCTGATAACTCTCGTATAATATATAATTTATCTTTCAATTTTCTTGTATACGAAGGTGGAAGAGGCGGCTTCTCCTGTTTTTTGTGATTGAATGACTCTTCGTTTATTGAATTTAAATCATTAATAACCGTTACAGTTCGACTACCTTGTTTAACGTATGAGAAAGAAAGTTCTGATGATGCACGACCACTCAAGGATATTGTTGAAGTTTCACTGCTTGATTTTAAATAACGATTAGTATGATAAACAGAAGGTAATTCTTGTGGTTGATAATTATATTGAAGATTAACATTACGAGCTTCTCCTGCTAATTGTTCAGGAACAGGCTCTTTCTTCTCCGGAGGCACATACATTGCTGTTTTATCATATTCAGTAGATAAACCAGATGATGAACTTCGTGATTCTGGATTCTTTAATATAACAGGTGCTTTTTCTTGAGAAGAATTCTTACTATTTTTGCTTGCTCTTCTTGGTGAAACACTTTTGCTTGCTTTTAACGCAGTTGGTTCATCAGAAGATCCTGATCTTGATGAGATTGTTGTAGATCGACGTTTGCTTTGAGAACCACGTTTATGCTCTCTATGTTGTCTACGTTCTCTATGTTGTCTGTGTGGTCTATGTTGTTTCTGTGAATGACTATAGTCCCAGCAGCAAGAACCATCTCTATTGAAACATTTATCGGAAAGAACAACAGAACCAGGCGGAAGTGGTGGTGTCTTTCGTAACCATGGACGCATCATACCAGGAGCATTCGGGAGCATACACTGTTGTTGTTGTTGTTGTTGTTGTGGATATGGTGGTTGATATGGTGTTTGATCTGGTACATATTGTGGTACAGTTGGATGACGAAGTAACGGTGTAGATCGTCCAGTATTTGGTCGAACATTATGATTGGTGTCATGGGTAGGTACATGATGACATGCGGAACAATGTTGTACCCAACAATGACCTGAAACCGATATGGTGAGTGGAGGTGGTGCTGGTGGACATGCACGACAGAGACTTGGATAGCTAGTACTCGAAGGATCGGATACTGATGAAAACTGAGATAGTGGTGATTGTGGTATACATTGATTATTATATGGAACAGTAAAACTAGAAGGAGGAGCGTAAGGCTGTGGCGCAGGTGGAAGTGACGAATATCCTTGTGTATAAGCAGGAGCAGGTATATAAGGTTGTGGAGCAGGTGGTAATAATGGAAAACCTTGAATAGGTACAGAAGCAGGAGCGGGTTGTAATGCTGAAAAGTTTTGAACGGGTGCAGGAGGAGGATAGGGAACGTATGGTTGTGGTGCAGGTGGTTGTGATGGAAAACATTGAACAGGTGCAGGAGCAGGATAGGAAGCGTATGGTTGTGGTGCAGGTGCTTGTGATGGAAAACCTTGAAAAGGTACAGGAGCAGGAAAAGAATTGTATTGCTGTGAAGCAGCAGGATATGATGGATAAGCGGGCATCGCAGGAGGCATATATGATTGAGGAGCCGGAAGATATGGTTGCATGGGTACCATAGGTTGTTGTAGTTGTTGTTGGAAACCTTGTGAAAAATTGGGCCTCATCAATTGAGGTTGTTGCCAGTTAGAACTATAAGGTAATACAGCAATAGGATTACTATAGCGTTGTAGAACCATTTGCTGTACGGCCGGAGTAAGAGGCATTGATCCAAGCTGTGGCAACGGTGGTGGTAATGGAAATGAAGATAATGGTTGTGATATACGATTGTACAGAAAAGGTGGCATCGCCTAAAACATATATATATATAAATATTTTATTTGATTAGTTAGTTTCTTTTTTTTTATTAAGAATTATTTAAGTGGCTGACTCACCAATGGACCTGTACATGGTTGTTGCGAAAGAGATTGACCTGTTGGTATAAAAATGACTCTAATTTTTGGTGGTAAATCTCCACCAAAACCTGCTCCAAAATTCATAGTCGTATTATTATTATAGCCCATATTCCAAGGATTATTATTACCGATAATAGTTTGAGTACCATAACTTGCTGCACCCGGATTCATAAGGATTGGAAATGGTACAATTTGCGTCTCTTTTACATATTCATATTGTGGAGCTGATTGATACGGTAATGGCATAGCAGTGCCATGTAATCTTTGATACTGTCTTTCTAATTTTGATAATCTATTATAATATTGTTCTTGTCGATATCGATCATCTAATTCATTTAGAGCACCTATAAGTTGATTTCCAAAACCGAATAATCCAGCTTTATCATATCTATTTGATGAATACGCTCCAGCGGGATTGAATGGTGGTTGATACAAAGGTTGTTGAGTGGGATAATGAGGTGCAAAAGCCATTTCTCGCCTTCCATATCTATCATTATAATATCGACTAGAATACTGATTAGGTGAACTAAACTGATACGATGGATAACCTCCATAGCCTGGTGGAAATAATGTTGCCATTTATTTTTTTCTTTGTATTCTAGTATATCGCTTTTTCTTTCATACGAAATAGTATAAAAATCAAAGAAGCGTAACAATCTATAATAAGCGAACTGTATTGTTATTGTGTTTGTTATTGTTATTATCATTTTCGGTTAGTAAGTTAAATGTGAATGAGTCACAAAATAAAGTATATCTATCGACTTATTTATTTTTGTATAATTCGTATTATCTTTTAATTGAGATTTTATTCAGATATATAAATTATTTGTAATCTGTAATAGCAAAATATTATTTTAGCCTTTTTTTTCACCTACTTTTTCTTTTTAACTTTTATTCTTGATCTGATTAACCTGGATGAAGTACGGATGCTAATAACTTTCTAAAGTTAGACAAGCATAAAAATCTCACAAAATATATTGAGGAAGAAAAATGCACTATCACAAGGACGAAATAACACGTTAACCAACCGCGATGAGCAAATAAACAAGCATAAATGATCGATGGTGATGGTTTGTGGTTTATACCAATAATGAAAAAATAAATGATCGAAGAAATGGAAAAAAAAGACACACAAACCGTTGACTGAATGAGACACATTTCAAGTTAAGAATATAGAGAAGCAAACAAGCGTGACTATCAGTGTCCTTTTGATTACAAAATGTGACAGGATTGGAGAAAATATTATTCAATATTTATCGAAAGCATGTATAGAGCATTAATGACAAATCATCCATGCAATTGGTGTCATTTATTAATTATATTTATAAATATTTTACTATTTCGAAAATTTAATCAAAACAAAGTTATAAGTTATAATCAACTGAAACATTTTATTCAATGTTGAATATATAATGAATGTATTGAAAGCAAAAAGAGAATAATAAGGAAGAAAAAAAATAACGAAAGAGGGATTCATCTATCTTACATCACCCATCGGATTTTGATGTACATTGAGAAACAAGGAGAAAAAATAAGAAAATTCAACAGAAGGCATGTTTACAAACGCGTATGCAAACTCTAAGCCAACTCGACATTTGCCATCGTTAAACATAGTTTGAGGTATTAAAAAGAATAGTGAACGAAGAGAATTATCACAATGATATGTGGAACTTTTGTGTTGAACATATAATACCTAACATGATCCATTCAATGTCACCTTTGAGTAAATCTTGCCTAGTAAATTCTTTACTTCAATCTCATAGGACAATTGAACAATATATAAAATGACTTTTACTAGTTCAATTCGTAATCTATACAACATACAATCATTTCGAAAGTAGACAGAAGAAAAGGAAGAAGACAAAAAAAAGAAAGGATAGGTGATCTTTTCGTTCTTTTTGCATGCATTGTTCATTCTTTTCCTCATTTGTCTCTTGTCAATTCTTCTTCTTCTCCTCTAGGTATATGTATATATATATATACTCTGGACATTGGAGCTCCTTTGCTTCTCTTCACAATTAACATCGAGTGTAAAACAAACAATCATATATACTCATCAAGCAAAAGGAATATACGAAAACGACAAAGCGAAAGACAGAGAGAGAGAGAGAAGAACAGGGTATATGCGTGTGTAAAAAGGGAAATTCGAGCAATTGCATCCGTACACACAACAACTTGATTAGGCCGCTGTCGCCGGTCGTCGCCGTTACAATCATCGTTTTTTTTTCGTATTTGATTAATTGAATATCTTCGAACAATGTTGAAATGGTGGTATTATTCTTCCTATATCATCTTTTTATATTTAATTACAGGTTAGTCATTTAATTTCTCTTTTATTATATTATTTAATTAGTACTGTTTTTTTATAGACTATCTTCATGCTCAACATCAATCCATTTATATTCCAAATTATCTTCAAGCATTTGATTATCCAAGTGTTGATGATATATCATCATCATCATCTCAACAACATGAACAATCTGATGAACGATATGATGATGGTATTGGTTCATTTCAATTTGATTTTTTTCAATCAAGTACAACTCCATCAGTTCAATTTTTATCAGAAACATCAACAATACTTCCTATAAATAATGAGAATGAAAATTCAACAATAAATTTAACATCTACAACATTAACTTCTACTGATTCAACGTTAACAACAGAATTTATTACTACAACATTATTAACAACTGAACCAACAACATTGCTACAAAACAGTACTTATACATTCATATCCAATGATACTACTTTAATTAATAATGAAACTTCATTTACAAGTGAAAATATTGTATCGTCAACTTTCAATAATATATTTGTAACAACATCGAATTATTCAATAGAAAATCGATCAATTTTAATAGATACAGAAAATAATGAAACAACAATTGAGAATTTTTTTAATGAAACTTCTACGATAGGATCATTTTTCATGAATAATAGTGATTTAATTATGAATCTATTGAATCGAACTCGTTTTCATAGTAAAAATTTAGCTAATAATCAACAATTTGATATTTATAATACAACAGCTGAAGAAGCTGCACGACATTTAACCGATAGAAAAACTATGCAATCACTTATACATTTACTTCCACCTAATTTATGGTCACAATTACAAAAGAATTTTTCAATTATTAATTATAATCAAAGTCAATATACACAACCATCATTACCTGATCCTGTTATACTTGCTGAAGCAGCTGCACAAGCTGGTTTACCTGGTCCAGGACCATATCCAATACCAGAATATCTTTGGCATCAAAATTCGAATTATTTTCGAAATCCTTCGCAAATCAATAATAATAATCCAATAACAAAAAAAACAACTACAACTTGTCAGTTAATTATCTTTTTATTAATTAATATATTTAAAATATTAATTTTTAGCTTCGACAACAAGATCAACACCTGCACCAATACGAAAATCTCCATCGAATATGTTTTTTAAATTACCAATTACTCAAGCATCATATCAAACAAAAATGACAACGACAACTACAACTAGTACTACTACTTTTCCATCATTTTATAAACCAAATGACAATCGACTGAGACCATTTATACCTATGAAACAAACGATTTCATCATCATCATCACCATCATCAAATCCAAATATTCAATCATTATTAGCTCAAATTGGTTTTACTTGTCCATCAGGTGTGACTGGTATACGTTTTCCAGATCAACGTTTATGTAATATGTATTTTACATGCACACAATCAGGTTTACCAGAACCATCACTTTGTCCAGAAGGTTATCTTTTTTCAGAAATATCTCGTGACTGTGAACTTGCTTCACGCGTTAATTGTGGATCACGTGTATCAGCTTTTTTCAATGAGGATAATAATATGAATAGTGATAATAAAATATCACCAACAACGACAACAACAACGACGACAAGAAAGAGAATAATAACAACAACAACAACAACTACTACTACAACAACAACCACTACTACCACGACTACAACTACTACTGAAAGAACAACTGCAACAACGTCATTATCTCGATCACAACCGAATATAGGCAATGGAACTGTTGAATGTATTCTTGGTGCTGATGGTTATTATGAAGATCCATTATATTGTAATGTATATCATCATTGTTTAGCTGGTATTGATTATATAGAACATTGTCCAAATCAATTAGCTTGGAATGAAAAAAAGAAAATGTGTGATTGGTATAAATATCAATTCTAATATTAATCTTTTAGATTCTATTATGTTTTTTTTTCTTCTAAAGGACAACAAATGTCAATTGTACAAGTAAAACAATGCCTGTTGTTCAAGGTAAAACATCGTTTTGTACAAATCGACAAGATGGACGTTATTCATCGGAAACTTATTGTAATGCATTTCATCATTGTATTGGTGGTACGGATCATATTGTAAGATGTACAGGTGAATTACAATGGGATGATAAAAAGAAAGAATGTGGATGGGAATCATCTGTTCATTGTGGTCCACCAAAAAAAATGTTACCTAATGAAAATAAATTTAATTCAACATTTTGTACAGGAAAAACTGATGGGTAAGAGGATAAAGAATGTTATCTTGTTCATTTTGACATTTTACATAGAATGTTTCGTAAGAATAATGATTGACTTTTCTTTTCGACTAAAAACTAGCGATTTAATCAAAATACTATGAATACTTTTGTTTTGTTTTCTTATCAAACAAGTTGTCTGTATAAAAGTTGACATCTTCATGCCTTATGCAATGTAAATTATCATGAATCTGATAAAAATCTATGACAAATAATAGAAAATTTCGGATGAATATATGCTATTCTTTTTTCTCTAAATCGAATAGATCATATCCACATGAAGAATACTGCAATGTATATCATGTATGTGAATCAGGTGGTGATAATATGCGTCAATGTCCACATCAATTATTTTGGGATAATGAACAACAAAAATGTGAATGGTCAAATAATGTTCGTTGTACAGGACGTACACTTGTTGCTCTTTCAATGGAATCAAGTTTATTCTGTATGGAAAAAAATGATGGATTTTATATTGATCCAATTTGTATGATAATTAATTTTTATTTCTTTAAATATATTCTTTTTTTTTTGGTCAATACAGATTGTAATGTTTATCATCAATGTATGGCTGATATTGATGTTAAATTACGTTGTCCTGAACGATTAGTATTTAATTCAACGTTAAAACGTTGTGATTGGCCTGAATCAACAATTTGTAAAGGGGGAAATATATTACTTCAAGGTGAAGATACAAATGGATTTTGTACAGATAAAGTAAATTAAAAAATAAAAATTTTTATTTATTGAAAAATTTTACTTCTTTTTTTAAAGCCAAATGGAAATTTTGCTCATGAACAATATTGTAATCGTTATTATATATGTCAAAATGGAAAAGATGTTGTATTTACATGTCAAAATAATTTACGATATTCAATAGAAAAAAATGAATGTGACTGGGCTGTTAATGTTGATTGCAAAGGTAAACCAGATTATATGTGGGAAGGTATCAAAGAAAATTTTTGTAAACGTTTAGTATGTATCGAAATTTTAATAATAATGATTAATATTATTATTTTTTTTTTCATATTTAAATAGCCAGATGGAAATTATCCTGATATTCGATTTTGTAATATATTTCATCAATGTCAAGCAGCTATGGATTATCCAAAACGATGTCCAAATAGACTTATGTTTAATGAAGGAACAAAAGAATGTGATTGGGAAGATAAAGTTGATTGTAAAGGTCGAGAAAAATTAATTGGTTTGTTTTCATTAATCAATTTTATGAAATTTTATTTACTAAAACAAATTTTTTATGAATATATATAGATACTGAAGGTCTTGATGATGAAGTACGTCCAGGTTCAAATAATACTCGAGGACGTTCAACAAAATTCTGTATGGTAAAACAAAATGGTGATTATGCTGATTCATATTACTGTAATGTTTATCATAATTGTCATGGTGGCTTTGATACAATTCAATATTGTACAAGAGGTTTAGTAAGTTATTTAGATCATTAGATATATGAGAATATTTATAAATATAGTTTGGAAAGTTCTGATTCTTACGCTTTGGCCTTGTAAGAGAAAATGAAACACTTAGATTTATTGATCGTAAAGAAAACGATGAGACTTGTTAATTTTCTATGATTAGATACAACACTTGAATGCATTTTTATATATGATGATTAGACATTTTAGCATATATATTAGTAATCATACAAAAAAAAGCTAGCTTGGATTTCAATTTCAGAAGATTTGGAGAAAACAATTCAGGATATTACTTTTATAGAAACTGTCAATCTGTTAACATAAAATAATAGTTGTAGAAACTAATTATTCTGTGAACAAAGCATCTATGATGGTTGACATATTTAGACAATTGAGCAAAATAATAGAACGGATACATTTCATATTATAAATAATGAGTTTAATACAATAAAAGCTCTAACTCGCTTGGATTACTTTGTACATTAGTTTGTATTCTAAATTATTCATAGGTTTGGCGTCAAGAAACTGAAACAACTGGTCAATGTGATTGGTCTAAAGAACGATCACCTGATGGAGCGGATTGTAATGGAAAAGCTTTGTAAGATAAACAATCAACAATACTAATACAAGTTAAATCGTTTCTTTTCTTTTTTGTCTATAGATTTTTTGTTGAAAAATTATCTGAAAATGATATATTATCAAGTTTACGTTCAGAATTTTGTATAAGTAAAGGTGCTGGTTTATTTGAACATCAACGTTATTGTGATCTTTATTTACAATGTAACGAACAAGGTGTTGGTGTAACAATGGAATGTAGTCGTATGTAAAATATAGAATAAATAAAATCTCTTTTATTATTAATCTTCTTTTTGTATACGTTTATAGCTGGTCTTGTTTTCAATGAAAAGAAAAAAGAATGTGATTATCAAGGAGATGTTAATGATGAAACAAAAGGTACATTATGTTTAACACCACGAAGTTTTCTCCGATCAAAACCAAAAGCTGATCATGCATCAATATTATTCGAAGGTCTTGATGCGACAGGACAATTTCCGTAATTATTATAAAATAAAATGCAAACATATTTATTATATATAATATTTTTTCTTCAAAATTTAGAACACGTTTTGATTGTATAAATAAAGATCAACAAAATATGTTTGCTGATTTAGATTGGTGTAATATTTATCATGTATGTATTGGTAATCGAGATAATATATTTTTATGTCCACCTGGTACAATATTTAATGATACAAAACAAGGTTGTATGGATCGTTTTGATGGAATAAATTGTAATGGTACACGTTCTTATTATAAACCAGCAATTAAACGTGAAAAACGTATTAATTCACCATTAATATCAAGAAGAGTACCACCAACACCACCACCACCAATAAATCATCGTTTTGCTGATTTAAAACGTTTACCTTATAGGAATTCTAATCGAAGAATTCCATCTGAATGGAGAGAATCAGAATCGGAACTGAGAAGACGGGTAATTTGTATTTTAGAGTATTTTCAAAAAAAATTTCCTCTCCTCTTTTTATTTTATTATAGTTTGAAGATCAAAATGAGAATGATGATGATGATGATGTTCGTTTTAATAAACTACCATGGAAACAACATCGTAATTATTAATATTTATTCTATTAAAATAGAAACAAATTTATAGACTATTTGATTCTTCTTTTGTTTTATTTGTTTTTGATGTAGTTCTTTCGTCTATTTCATCACCTACACGTGAATAAACCGAAACAGTTTTTTGTTTTCTTTGCATCTCATAGACAAAAACAATGAAGAAAGGAATGATAGAAGCATTTTAATATATATTGTTTTTTTCTCTTATTCTCATATGACTTATGGAACTATTTTACAAACAAATTCATAAACAATTTTCTTCGGTGCGAATACTAATATAATATTGATAAAATATCGATTACTAGTAAATGTGTCTATGAACAAATATAAAAATTGGATATTGGAAACAAGGCTCTCGATTACTTTCCAGAGTACCGGGACTAGTAATTTTTCGCACAGTTATTCCTATCAAAGTTTTCAATATGTAACTAAATATGATTTTTTTTATCAGTATTCGCTGGCGAATATTTGCTTCTATTTGTGGTCTTAGAAAATATTTTATACATTTAAATTCTATCATTTGATTGAACAGTGATGATTTTATATAATAACACCTAGAAAGCTAAAGTCAACTTATTTACTCATCCTTGTACTATCTACTTTGCTAGATTTGATAGATGCTCTGCACCATCTGCTAGATTTGACAAACAATTTATCTTACGTACCAGATTTGACAAATAATCTGCGTTGCTGTCAGACTGGGTAAACAGTCTATATTCTATATTAGATTTGATAAATGTTTTGCGCTTTCTGGCAGCTGTGCTACGGCTAGTCCCTGGCATATGAAGAGGCCTAAAATTTAGTAAAACAGTCATAAATTTTGATCAGTAGTCGATGGACACGCATCTTATTGTTCTTGAGTTTTCTTAGTTTCACTAAAATGTGATCGCAGCTAGAAAGCTTCCCTCATCAGTAATAATGTAAGGAATGAGATTAAATGTGAGATAAATCACATAAACCCATGATCATATTTAGAAAATCACTATATTTATTTTTTTTATTAATATTTTATTTTTCTTGGCTTCATATATATAATGAAAACATGCATCTTATAAATTTCTTGTATATTAGCTTAGCTTAATAATATTGCTCAAATAACAGAAAATATTTAATTCAATAAAAAACAATGCATAAAATTAAGAAAAAGAATAGATATATACTTATTTTTTTTTGTTAAGAAACATAAGAAAGAAACAAGGGAATTATTTAGAATACATAATTAAGAATTAGAAGTAAGTTCTGCATGTACAGCATCACCAAGTTCCGTAAAGATTCGTTTATATATAAGTAAAGGCATTTGATCTTCCTGTTTCCATAATGGATATTGATCATATAAACAAGTGCTTGAGAATCGAAAATTTTTATTAAATTCTCGATCAATAAATTCTGGTTGTTGAATAGATATTTCTTTACCACTATTTCTAACAAGTATGTCACGTTTAGTAACATATTTAGCAGTCCAATCAAGGATACATTGAATAGAAAGCCTAATAAAAGAAATCAATAAGCAAACATAGAAAATAAACTTCTATCAATAGAATGCATACATATGACCATAATGAAGTAACATAATACAGAATATTTGAACAAAAATTGAACCAGTCTCTGGACTTCGTTTTGATGGTTGACTTGGGCTGCAAGAATAGGCAACAAGCATTCGTGGTGATAAATCATGTTGTTCAACTTCTCTAATATTACTATTTTGAGCATTTCTAGGTCGATCATCACGACATGCTTGTATAAAAAATAAACGCGGTTTACCATTCCAAATAGTTGTTGGTGATGAATCCGAATATCGTTTTATAATATCACGTATAAAAATTTCTTGTGAATCAGCAGTAAGAAATGAATGTAAAAGACTAGATAAAACATACAAACATTTAAAATACATTTTGTTTTTCAATCATCTTACCCATGTGACATAATAAACATAACAAAACAATCAAAATTTCCAAATTCGGTTTTATCATCAATATGTTTAAATGCTCTGTCGAAATCATCCTTTTTAAAATCAACACTACTTTCTAATACTGTAAAATTTTGTTTTTTAAAAACAACTTTAATCATATCAACATCTTTATCAGATCCGGCTCGTGGTTTCGATGGAGCATAAGATGCTGATGGAGTAAATTGTTTGATATTAATTATAATACATAGACCTTTTTGTGGTAGATTTGATGAACTTGGAGACGATATTAATCGGTGTCTACCTGAATCTGATGTAACGTTCGAAGATTGTTTTGTAGATGCTAAAAACAAAATTATTTATTCTTTGTTTCTTATATTAAAATTTTTACTTGATGGTTTAATTAGCTCAGAATTTGATAACGAAGCTTCCTGAGCATTATTTTGTTTTGATATAGCATCATGTTGTACATAATTATATCCATTATGAGATGATAATCTATAACTTTTCTCAAATGTAATTAAAAAATCTTTATATCGTTCAATAAATAATTGAAATTTTCGAATAGTTTCATCAATAATAACTAAATTTTTTGCAAAATATTGGCAATTAATTAATAAAGAAAAAAAATCTGGAAATTTTTGACATAATCCTTTATAAACATCCAATAGAGTTTGAACTGGATTTTTTATATTTAATAGAAATTTTAAATCAGTTAAATGTTTATCTACTGATAGACGATCATTGATTAGTGCTAATAAAACACAATATGCATAATCTAATTGATCATCAATTGGAAATTTCATATTAGTTTTTAATTGATTATTATCATTATCAATTATTGTTTCCGATAAATATTTATCTTTAAAATGCGTCATTACAGCCAATTCAATTCTTGTTATTGGTGTATCATTATGTCTTTCATTATTATCTTGTTTAGTTGTTAGTAAATTTTCAAATTTTTCTTTTAATTTATTTGGTGAATTAATTAATTGTGCAGAAGCATCTTGATGATGATATAATGTTACCAATAAATCAACACTTTTACTATCAAACTGACCAAGTATCAGCGCACATTTTTCAATAAATTCGTTAGTTATGTCCGACATATCTATAAAAGGTGTTTTTATTTTATTTATTTTTTTTTCTTCTTTGTATTCTATGTGAAATTGAAATTATTTTTTTCTGAACTGAAAGAAAGAAAAACTCTGTGAGAATGAGAGAACTAGAATGAATAACAATCAACGGTCGCCGAATCTACATACACAGTACGCATCGGGAAGATTTGCATGAGAAAAACAAAGAACAACAACAAAAAAAAAAGTAAAGAAAAACAAAAAAAACAGACATTATTTGCCTTTATTATAGGTCGGCAAAAAAAAAAGATTAAATTCTACAACGATTGTATGACATTTCTAAAGCTCGATTTTCTAAACGTATTTATATATGTCTGCCAGTTATATTTGATGTTTTACTCACGACTAGATTTAACAAAACACATTTTTTAAGTAAAGGCAAAAGAAAGTATATGTACGGCATAGCACCACGTTTAGCATTCGTTGAATATTGATTAAGTCTGTATTTATCATCATAGACATGTTGATTTGACGACAGCAAGCAATACAGTTACATCATCCGGTTTCCCACCTAAATTATATAAATATCATAAAAAATGTCGTTATCATATCGAATGAAAGAAAACACCCGATGGGACTTCCTTTTTGTTTCTGATTGGCTAAATTTATTTGAAATAAATAATAATAAACTATTCTACTTGATTATTAGCTTCTTGCAATATATATCTATTTCGAATAATTTATATTTATATGAAGTCTGTTATTTACCCTTTAAAAATGACCTTTTCTTGAAATATTGTAGTACATATTTCACTTATTAATCAAAATAAAATGTACGTATGTTTTTTTATCGTTACTCTTCAGACAATCTAATGAATAACAAGACATAATTAAGTTTCTTTTCTTTATTGAATTTATATGCGCACAAGCATAGTTTTATGATAGGGGAAAGACCCACTTCTTCTTATCGATATATATAGAAAGAAAAAAAAATATTTTAAATTTGAACATTCTAACGAGAAGCTTTTTTTTTCCTAAACGAAGAAATACTTCCGGGCTAATTATTATTTTTTAGCATTATTTCATGTCAAGACAATTTTTTTTTGCTACTAACATTATATCAAAGATGAAAAAAGCCATCTGTCTGTCAAAACTAAAACATGTATAGTTTATTTTCCTGTCATTATGCTCTTTTTTTGACTATATAAAGCAGACAATCTAATAGAATTATATTTAAAAATATGTATTATGACATATTTATAATTATATTAGAGAAAAAGACTTTGTCTTTTTTATAAATGTTTATTTTCTTACCACATATATTAATTCCCAATGATCGTTTAGCACTTCGAGCAAATGGTGAATAGAAATTTGGATCATGACCATTTTCTAATGCACGCTTAGCTAATCTCTGTGCTATTCTTTGTAAATTATCCAATGTAGGTTCCTAAAGAAGAAAAAAAAATAACCAATTCAATTGACATTGTAACATTCTCTATTTTATTCTCAAGAGATTCGGCGCTCATCGGTTTTTTTTCTCCTTTTTTTTTCTTCTTCTCCTTTCTCATCAAATTCTTTCTGTAATAAACCAAGGATTCGACGACTTCTGTTCGTAGTATTCTCGTTTGTCAATCAACTGCAAAGAGCAACAACAAGACAGTATATATAAGCAAAGCAAAGATAACAAGTTTTCTTAGTGCCTCTTCGATCTAATAGCGAAATTTGGCAATGAAGTGTAGATGATGAGTGTACGTCAGATATTCTTTATATATATTTATATATATATGTGTGTAGACATCATTTCTTCTCCCTTCAGATATCAAAATAACGATCTATCAGCTTTCTGGAAATCATATATATCTAAACACATCTTTTAGTAGAAATACTTCATCAATATAAAACAAGACAAGTGCAAGTGGCGAACTTTTTTCTTATATTATGAATACACACATTCCAAAATGGGTTATTGCTGCATTTGTTGGCGCAGCACCAATGCTTGGACTTGTGTTTTTCATATTATTTTCATGTACTTTACTTGGTCTTGTTCAACGATGTAAAATAAGTTTATCAAAAAGTTACGGAAATCGAAGAAAAAATACAATGCTTGATCGTTCTTCTATTGAAAATGAAGATGATAATACTATTGCATTATTTAATCCCAAATCAAATATGGTTATTGTATCACCATTTGATGACATACCAATGAAAGATATTGATGCTGAATCATCAAAAGCATATTCAGAAGGAAAAGATGGTGCTGAATTTATTTATTATATCTATATATATGTTCTTTTCTCTATCTAGATAATTCTCTATCTTATAAACTTCGACGAAATCGAAGTACGGATAGTTTTCATACGGGATCAGATTATGATAATCGTTCATCAAGTATTTTTACTGATAATGATTATGAACAAGATCGTTTATCACTTATTGAAATGTCATCAAATCGGAAAAGTGGAACAAAAAATACGAAATCTCCTGATACAATCATCCATGTTTAAATAAACTTACTGTTATTTTTTTAACTTCTTCAAGTATTGTAACATCAGGTAAATTATCCCATAAACCATCTGTTGCAATAACAATAATATCATTTTCTTCGACATGACAGGAAGTCACTGATGCTATATCTGGACTAAAATAAAACAACACAATAAATCAATTTTTTTTATCGAAATTCTTTTTTATATCAATAAAACATAAATGTAAAAATAATTCTTTTTCTTTTGTTTTCATTAAATGCAAAATCAAATCGAAAATATATTTTTCTATTACATTTACCTACGAACATCAATTATTTACAATCCATACAAAACATTATCTATTCTGATGATATTTTTAAATAAATAAATTATTCGAATCCGTTTCGTATTCTTACCTATCAGCAATTAAACGTGGATCTTTAATTGTTGGATGAATAGCTAATTGAAATGGTGAATTAAAATAATGCTGTTGTTCTTGTGATCGATGTACAATTTTATTATTTCTTATAACAACAAATCCACTATCACCTAAATTAGCTGTATGTAATATTCGTTGTTCATTATGTAATGCAACAATACATGCTGTACTACTTCCTAAAAGATGAATATTTGTTTTCGAAAAATTATTTTTGTTGTTTTTTTGGATAAATTACCAATAATACATTGTTTATCTTCTAATAATTGTTTATAACCTTTGGATAATAATTCTTTTAATGTTAATGGATTTAAATCTAGAAGTTTATTGTCAATAAGTGATTTACATGCGTCCATCAATGAACTTGAAAATAATGACGGATCAATGCCATGTTCACGCCAACCACCAACACCATCTGCAACACCTATTATTAAAAATATTTTATTTATAAGAAAAAAATGGAATATAAATATGATATACCAAGAAAATCTCCTAGACGATGTTTTGTAATAAAAAAAGCATCATCACCATAAACATTCGTTCTATGTTCAATGGAAGAATTATTTTGTTTAGTTTTTAGTAAACACTCATTTTCATCATTATCATGATTTGAATAACCCGACGATGCACTGACTAGATGTACAGCACGTCGAATTGCTGACGAAGGATATGTTATAGCAAGACGATTCGAAGAATGTGTTATATGAATAGATGACGATGATGATAAACGTATTAAACTATTAAAAAGAATATTTTCGACTTCTGTACCACCTAGAGCACGTGCAAATAATCGAGCATAGACTGATAATGACTGCATGATTGAAATAAGATTATCTAAACAAAAAGTTTACATACATTAATATATATTAACTTATGAAATGTCAACACAAACCTTGAAAGAACTTTGGACATCGGTAATTGATTACCTAGAAGGAGAAGAAAAATAAAAGTGTCAGTTTGTTTTTTATTTTAATATACATATGTGTAAACATACATCTGCTATTAACTTATGGTATTTGATCATGAAAAAAAAAAGGCAATTTCAATTTTTTTATTCAAGTACTATTCTTTCGCGTTTTCTTTTTTCGTTCTGTTCGTTTGATTATAAACTATGTATAGTGTAACTGCAACATTATATATCGATTTGTATTTTTTTAAAAATTCTCTTCTTCTTCTTCTTCTTCTTCTTCTTCATTCATATATAGCTCTACGGTCAATAGATGCACTTACAAATAGACGTCTGTATGATTGTAAGCAATAATCAAAATATAATTTTCTAATAAAGCTATTCGCGATGTGAGAGAAATCGGTCATAGATCAAACAGAATTTTCATAGAGAAAAATAGAATGGAAGAGAATAACAATACATATACTACTACTAGATGAGAAAGAAAAACAAAAGGTAAACTTT
Source organism: Adineta steineri (assembly GCA_905250115.1). NCBI lineage: Eukaryota > Metazoa > Rotifera > Eurotatoria > Adinetida > Adinetidae > Adineta > Adineta steineri. The sequence continues at coordinate 873,450 of CAJNOI010000016.1, read as the reverse complement.
TTTTTTCAATGATACAAATTTTTTTTTCAATACATTTATGAAGTATATCTTAAGATACAAGTGTATCGATAGACAAATAAATCAAAACTATTCTTCTTATACGTGAACAATGCACTATTTATTCGATAAAGAAAGATATGAGAAAATTTATGAAACGTTACGAACGAAAAAAAGAGAATAAAATTTCGTATTAACTATAACGATGAGTAAAGTAATTCACACTATATAAATGTATATTTTGATATTATCTTGTTACCTCGAACTTTAATCGTCTCATCAATGAGACCATGCTATATATGTGTGAACAAGAGGAATGTTGATATATTTATCAAGTAACGAATGATGACTACCAATGAGATTGAGTTTCCTTTGCTTCACAGTCAGACCACCTGTCAATACATACAAGAACACACTTCTATGTTATGATTTTACATGCCAGCAAGTAAAAGCGGCAGAGAGAGAGAGAGGGAGAAAGAGAAGTGTAAACAAACATGGATCACTGGTAGATGTTGTTGAAACAATCTTTAATATTCTTTCGAATTGTATGTTTATGCATATCGATTCTCCTGCTGTACAATCATTCAAAACAGCTGTACATATGCATGAATACGCTAGGGGAATGGATCGCTTAGTTATATTTTATCTCTACCAAATGATCAAAAATGAGAATTTTAGACCATTTTGAATGGTTGCTATTCAGAAAAAAGAAAAAATTACAATCAAAAGATACTCACCCGAAGGTTTGATCATCGACTAGATAATGGAGTTCACACCGTACAATTGTTATGTGCACAAAAAATGAATACAAATAAATCTAAAATAATAATAATAATACGATATTCTATACTAATTATTTAAATATCGATGAGAAAATTACTATAATTATGTAGTTATACTAGAATGGATTGATTGAAAGAAACATGTCATTATAATAAGTTAACAGGCCACTCATGTGCTTTTATCTTGTGACGCTTGTATCATATAGAACTTGTCTCTCGCAATTTCTTTTTCTTTTTGTTCTATTTAGGAAATAATTACGTCATTAATAATAAGAACAGAAAAAGAGAAAGAAAAGAAAAACTATAAAAGTATATACACATTTGACATCCAACGATATATCACAACTAAGAGAAAAAAAAATAAAATCAATAAAAAAAAATCTGCACTCAATACCTTTCTTTCTCTTTATACCGACTGTATACATCTATGATTAAATATACACGAATCTATAGTAAGAGTTACACGCAATAGGAAAGAATTAGATGATTAAAGTAATCATAATTCATGCTACTGAATGATGCTTATGATTAGCATACGTTCAGAAGATTAGAAAAAGAATATATTTTCTCATGCATTCATACACACACACACCCTTTTACACAATAGAACGACAATGAGCAATACTATCGAGAAATAGTAATAGAAGGCTGTCTGATTTATCGACTCGAATACGATAAAGAACGAAGAGTAAAAAAAGCACATTATTCTATGAAGAAGAAAGAAAAAAATGAGAGAAGAACACATGAATGGGGCAAAGTACACTCAACGTTAGTCACTAGCATAGAATAAAAAAATTGAAACGTACTAATAAAGACAAAAGAGGGCAACCGGATATCTCATCATTTTCACATTAAATTATACTAATTCTAATTCTCTTTATTGTTATATGTCACAAAGATCTAGATATAAAAACATAAATCTGTAGTCGTCGATATTTTTATTAATTTAAGAGAAATAAATAACAATTATTAAGCATGCTCACATACACATATAACAAACCAAAAATAAAAACGAAGCAACAAGTAAAAAGCACGGAGGGAATGTATATCATTCAATTGACTATCTTTTTTTTATCAGTACAATTTATAAATCAACTTTTTTCTTCTTATCATCTATATCATCATCATCCAAATTTACATCACTCAAATCAATATCTTCAATCACATCTAATTTTCCATCTTTACCATCCCATGCTTCACTACCAACAATTATTGGTAACTTTCCTTCAGGTACATCTTTCAATGGTACAAGTGGACTTGTTAATCGACCAGCAGATAATTCTTTTAAAAATGAACTAATACCCGTTTGACTAAATGAACCTTTTAATATAGCATATTTTCCTTTGCGTGCATTTATAGCAACTTGTGCTGGATAACCAAAACCACCAATGCCAACACTTTCTTCAAGTTTTGGTTGACGAAATCCTTCAACCCATAACCAACCCCAACTATTACGTTTATAATTTTCAGCAAAATCTTTTAACATTTTTATATGTTTATTACGGCAAGCTGATTGACAATCGAGAATATTTGGTAAAAATGAAATAATACATAATGGTTTATCAGCACAACTATCATCCAAGACAGCTTGATTTGTAATTTCAAGAACTTCCGGTTCAGGAATATTTGCTTGAGCTTTATCTAATGCCCAAGCAACAATATCCTATTTGAAAAAATAAAAATAAATGAGAATGTTTTATTTTTATTTAAACAAATAACATACATTTGCTGTTCGTCCACCATCATAATCTTCAGCTTGACCATCTTTTCTACCAGCTTGAAAAAATTTTATTGTTGGAAAACCTTGGACTCCATATCGTTGTGCCAATTGTTGATGAACAGTTGCATCAACAACACCTAATTTAACTTTACCTTTCAATTCTGTAGCAGCACGAGCCCATTCAGGTGCTAAATTCTTACAATCTATTCAATATAAACATGAAGTTTCGTATGAATTACTTATAATATACACTTACGACCACACCATGGAGCCACTAAAAAAGAAAAAATATAATAGATCAAAGACGTTTTCATTCAAAATCATAGAATTGATTGTTTTGGATTTCATACTTCACATATAAGCTAATAGAACTGATACTTTTTCTGAATCGAAATTCATGACTTTTTTACACGTAAAAAAATTGAATAAGCGTAAACAAATAGGGGCAAAGTACCTATATCATCACGGACTCATCGTTTCTTTTTACCTGTACTATATCGCACTTAAAGTATACATATAAAATCTATCATAATAAATAAACATCAATACAAATATTATTCATATTGCTTATTCACTATTTTCACTGGAGAAAGAATCGTCATAGTGATCAAATTTTAATCAAAATGACATATTCAATTAGTTTTCTATTCAGTAGATAATACAGCAGGAAACAGATAAGATATCGAAAAATGAATTACTTACTAAATTCAACAAGCCATGCATCTTCTGAATCGATAACTGTTGACTAAAAAAGAAAAAATATAATATATAAAAATTTTATAAAGGAATTTTTACATCAAAATTGCTATCTGTCAATTCAATTGCATCTTTTCCTCCACTTCCACCACCACCACCACCACCACTACTACCACCACCGCCTCCACTTCGTTTTCCTAAACGTTCATTTGCAATTGTTCTCAATTGATTGAGAGCTTGTTCAACGATAGCATCAGCTGTTCGTCCACCTTGATAGTCTGTTGGTGATCGTTTATTATTTCCAAATATTTTTATTGATGGAAAACCTGATATTCCATATTGTTGACCAAGTGATTTGTGTGTATCAGCATCTACAGCACCAATTTTAACAATACCTTTCAATGCTGTTGCAACACGTTTCCATTCAGGTGCTAAATTCTTACAATCTACATGAGAATAAAACAAGATTAAGTATAAAAACAACATTTTTAACAAGATACATACGACCACACCATGATGCATAAAACTCTACAAACCAAATATCTGAACTTTGTGTCACAAGGCTATCAAAATTTGATGGATTAAGGTCAATAACATCATCACTCGAACTATAGAATCCATTTGTCGTCGCAATAAAACCAAGGATAAATAGCAATAAAGATGAATACATTGTTGAGTTCATCTAAAATATGAGTTGTAGAATGGAAAAAAGTAGAAAAAAAGACTAACTAACTTTATAATATAACGGTAATTCCATCAACAACCAACATTCTAGTTACACGATTTTTTTTGTCATCTATCATTATTTCCCCAATCACAGTTCAGCGCGTTTGACCGATGTGTAATAGACCTATGAAAAATAATTTTCAGCCTTTCATAATGATATTATTAAAGTAAAAATTTGATTTTTGTATAAAAATATTTTATTTATTTATTTTTTGTAATTTGCAGATAAGAACTCTTTTGATAAATATCTTTTTCTAAATACATTGAATGTAGCGCTTCTTATGATTGGCTAAATTAAAAAAGCCAACTCACTGATATAAATAAACAAAACAAAAATAATCAATCATCATACATAAGATTTCATTTTTGGAGATAGAAAGATCTTATTTGAATTTTTATTTTTTTAGAACTTTTCTTAAAGCAATCAAAGAAACAAAATGAACAAAAGTCCAATTTTACTTGGTTCTCTTATCTCAAAAATTAACCCCAATCTCATTCGTTGTGTATCATCATCAAATACATCAACAAATGCTGTATGTCATCCTAGTTTATGTTTAATTTAATTCTTTTGTTTTTCTCATTTGAATAGAAAAAGGTTGCCGTATTAGGTGCCAGTGGCGGTATTGGACAACCACTATCATTATTACTTAAATTAAGTCCATTGATTAGTGAATTATCACTTTATGATATTCAACATACAAAAGGTGTTGGCGCTGATCTTAGTCATATTGAGACACGTGCCAAAGTTAAAGCTTACGTTGGTAAAGAAGAATTAGCTAATGCACTTAAAGGAATGGATCTTGTTGTTATTCCTGCTGGTATACCACGAAAACCAGGTACGATTAATTTTTATATTTTATAAAAAAAGAAAGAAAAATATTATTTGTTTATTTAAGGTATGACACGAGACGATTTATTTAATACAAATGCAACAATTGTTGCTGACCTTGTAACTGCTTGTGCTAAAAATTGTCCACGAGCAATTATTGCTATTATTGCAAATCCAGTTAATTCAACTGTTGTTATTGCATCAGAAATTTTAAAAGCACACAATGTTTACGATGAAAAGCGAATTGTTGGTGTTACAACATTGGACGTTGTTCGTGCTGCTACTTTTGTTGCTGAAAACAAAGTTTGTTTTGACATTATTGTTTTTTTAAACTTTTTTATTTCATATTTCAAGGGTCTTGATCCAACAAAAGTTAACATACCTATTATTGGTGGTCATTCGGGAAATACAATAATTCCATTACTTTCTCAAGCTTCACCACCAGTTACATTTTCACAACAAGATTTAGATAGTTTAACAAATCGTATTCAAAATGGTGGTACTGAAGTTGTTAATGCTAAAGCTGGAGCTGGTAGTGCAACATTATCAATGGCTCATGCTGGTGCAAGATTTTCATTTTCTGTTCTTGAAGCATTAAATGGTAAAGAAGGTGTTGTCGAATGTGGTTATATTGCATCAAAAGGAGATTTTAGTTATTTTGCTACACCACTTCTCTTTGGCGTATGTTTATTCTATATTATATAGCATTATTTATTTATTTATTTATTTTTCTTTTTATTAGCGTAATGGTGTTGAAAAGAGTATGGGTTTTGGTAAATTAACCGATTATGAAAAGACATTAGTTGAAAAAGCTAAGAAAGAACTTAATGGAAATATCGAAGCTGGTTTAACCTTTGCTAAACAATATTTATCAAAATCGAAATGATTTGAAAAAAGATAGAAAAAATTAATTTTTCTTTTTTTTTTCCCATTAGAACCTATTTTTATTATTATCCTTATTCTGTCTTTTAGTGTAGTATTTTAATAAAAATAAAACAAGAGATTTGATGACAGTGTAATCTTTTTTTTGTTTTTATTTTAAGATTAATATAAAAGAAAACAGTTCATTTTTTCTCTAAATAAGAAATAAATATGGTCCGATTAAATGTTGATCAAATGAGCCGTTATGTTAGTCCAGTTAATCCAGGTGCTTTTCCAACACTTAGTATAGTTTTATTAGGTAAATAAAAAGATATTCTTTCATAAGAATAAATCTTTATTTTTTATTGTCTTAATTCATTTTCAGGTATTGGAATATTTTTAATGGCATGGTTTTTTGTTTATGAAGTCACAAGTACAAAATATACTCGTGATTGGAAAAAAGAACTTCTTATTGCTCTGTATATATACATATATAATATAAAAATGTTTATATATTCATTGATATTTTTATTTTTAGTGTTGCATCATTTTTTCTTGGATATGGTGGTTTATTTCTTTTACTTTGGGTTGGAATATTTGTTTAAGTGGCTATAAGAGAATGACTGATTATTGGAATTTAAACTGATGTTCATTTTTTCTTTTGTTTATTATATTAGTAGATTCATTTATTCTTATTGTTGTTTTTGTTGTTGCTATTGTTATTGTTATTGTTTTGGGCTTCTTGATGATTACTCGATTTTTAACTTAAAACAAAGTCTTATGATCTGTTTTCAGAAAACGACAAATTTTATCTTGATTTTTAGATTATAAAATAAACGCAAATTTCTTTTTTTATGTATTTATTAAACAAATTGTACATATTCAATACAAAGGTACGTCAATTATTAGATTTCTATATCTATATGTATATATTGATAATGAAGTGATCAGATTTTTTACTAGTATAATTCATCATTTGTTTACTTTTCTCGTTCTCAATAAATTTAAATGGAATCAATAACTTACTAAAACATGTTTGTCTCATTTTCGAAGACAAACATTACGATAAAAGCAGTTCATTGTATAGCAAAAGAATGAAAGAAAACATAACATACTTTCGTCTCTATGTTAACAGAGTACATGTTAATAAAAAAAAACATCTGACAAAACAGTTTCTACATGTTCTTATCATGCTTTGTAGACGTGATCGAATCGGGAAAAGGAATGAAGAGAGAGAAAGAAATGTATGATTAGTAATAAAAGTGACCGAGGTCTTATTTACTTATATATCAGTTGAGATATGTATATGTATGTCTGTTATTGACCTTATCTCAGTTAGTATGATTTAATTTATACATTGATTAACATTTAGTTCGTTTTTTCTATACAAAAATGAATAAGATTTTATCTAAACAGTTTGCTTGTCCTTGAATTTTATTTTCCATAAAAAGTATGGGTAGTATTCAGAAGAATTTTATCATACAAGTTGACGCATGCTATTCGATTCTTTTCATTTATACAAAGATAAAGAAATAATTAAAGCTGCGTGACAAATAAACAAAAGGATAATATATGACTAATACTCTCGAGGATCTTATTACAAAGTTCCACTTATAACAATGTACTTTTAGCTTTAATATACTATGTCACCCTCTTTTTTTCTTTTATTCCCCTGCTACCTTTTGACATCATTTTTTTTTCTATGTATGATTGCAATAAACATGAAATGTTTTGTTGAGTCTGAATCGAACACAAGAAAAAAAAGAAAAAGAAAAATTTTGAATATAAGTCATCGTCACAAGACAACGTTTTTTCTTTTGTTCGTTCTTCTCGCTTTTTTCTTCTCATTCTTTACATGTATATATACAAATATATATATATATATATACATGTATGTATGTAGCATAGACTCAGCTGCTATCTGATTGTGTTGTGCTCTCGATATCCTACGCATATAAGGCGATGCATAGGTTATATTATTGGGGTTGTTGATAATTGCGCGCATGTCTGTGTAGAGAAAATGACGACCTATATATGTGTCATATAAATGCGAATAATGAAGAGATGAACGCATATAAATTTAAAACTAGTATTGCATCATGTATCGTCTCGTTCTTTAACCAATTATTAACCATAAAATGTTTTTTTACTTCTCAACTATATTTTGTCATTGTTTTTTCTTTAAATATAAACATTTGTTTTGTAGACGACAACTTATTTTTTAACCGTTATTGATGATTTAAACATATATTAATACAAAAAAAACCAAAAATGCCTGAAACAATTGGTGATTATCAATACAGCAAACGAGACTTAATTGGTCATGGTGCTTTTGCTATTGTATTTCTTGGCCATTCAAAAAATGTATGTGATTGAACAAAATATTCGATATTTTGTTTATATTTGTTTTTATATTTTCGAAGAGTCCTGATCAGCAAGTAGCTATTAAACAGATAACAAAAAAACAATTAGCAAAATCACAAAGTTTATTAGAAAAAGAAATCAAAATTCTTAAAGTAAAATAAAACATTTCTTTGCTTTATTTTTATTAAGTTTTATATTATTTTTAGGAATTAACTAAACTTAAACATGAAAATTTAGTCGCGTTATTAGATTGCAAAGTAACATTAATTTAACAAAAAAATCTATTTTGCACTATAATCTCTTTCTTTTCCTAATAGGAATCTCAAAATAATGTTTATCTTGTAATGGAGGTTTGTTAATTATTTTCCTATTAATCAATCATCTATTCTTTGTATTCTATTTAGTATTGTAATGGCGGTGATTTAGCTGATTATCTTCAAGCAAAACAAACACTTAGTGAAGACACTATTGCTATTTTTTTTCGACAAATTGGTAAAAAAAATATCATTGTTATTTTTTATAAATTGATGAGAGAAATAGCTGAGTTCAGTAGAATTAATTCAATTCTAGAATTAGAATCGATACTATTGAATTATAAATTTCATAGAGTGTATTAACGATTAGGTAATTAAAATTGATTCTGGAAGAAGTGAACCTCTATTAGCAGATACGTAGCTAAGAAGAATAAAACCATAATGAAATGATTAAAACTCAAATATGATTCGATACTGAAATAATTTAGGCAGAACTATTGTCAAATTAGAACTGTTTTAATGATATTATCATCTAGTGTACAAGAAATAATATTAGTCTAACCTCATCGATATTGGTAATAAGTTAACTAACTGATTATGTATGATACTTACATTCATTTTCAGTGAATATATACGATTTCTTCAATAATATATCAAAATTACATATTAGATTCAAATGGGTACAAGAATATTAGAGAATTTCAATAAGCATGTAACTTATCTTATGGTCAAATCGGAAATCGAAATTCATCCTCTTTTGAATGTCTGACCATTTAAGTACGCATATTTATCTTGAAACGCTGTGTCCGATTTCTATATTTATTCGTCTATCAATTGAGCTAAAATTAATTGTCTTTCATATTGTTGATAATTAAAAGTATTTTAATATAAAATACTTGCTCTTTATTTAAGATAGGCAAAAATAATTCGCTTTTTAATATTAATATAAGTACATATAACAATTTCAAATTAATCTCTAAATAAAATCGCTATTAGTGATTGATTTTTGTTATTTTGATTATAGTAAATAAATCTATGAACTTGAACGCTATACAATCGATCCTATTTTCTATAAATTTATAAAACTTATTTTGTTTTCTTTTTCTTAGCTGCTGCTATTCGTGCTTGTCATGAACATAATGTTGTAAGTAGATATTATTTATCTTTCTTTAGAAATAAAAAAAGTCACAATTTCTTTTCTTTTTCAAGGTACATCGAGATTTAAAACCACAAAATATTCTTTTATCACATCCTGATAAAAATAATCCGCGTGTACAAGACATCATATTAAAAATAGCTGATTTTGGTTTTGCCAGATTTTTATCTGATGGTGTTATGGCTGGCACATTATGCGGTTCTCCAATGTATATGGCACCAGAAGTTATTCGATCATTGCAATATGATGGAAAAGCTGATTTATGGTCAATTGGTACAATTATGTATCAATGTTTAACAGGCAAAGCACCATTTCAAGCACAAACACCACAAGCACTTAAACAATTTTATGAAAGAAATGTTAATTTAGCACCATCGTATGTTATTTTTTTTTAAGATAGATAAAGTTGCCAATTGTCTTGTTTTATTCTATAGAATTCCATCATCGACTTCACGAGAATTAACTGATTTAATCGTAAGAATATTAAAAAGAAATCCAAAAGAACGAATTGATTATGAAGATTTTTTTACTCATGCATTTTTAACAAAAAGTAAATTTCATTTTTTTTAATTATAATGATAATTTTTGAGAAAATATTTTTAGGTCAACCTATGCCAATATCATCGGGTCGAACACAAACATCAACTATAAATATTATTAGTTCATCTCCATTACGCGAAGGCATTCTATCACAAGGACAAGACTTCGTAAGTTTAGCATACTGAAATGAATAACTCTGATAGGAAATTGGATAAAAGAATCTCATAAAAGATTGATTTCTATCAACTATTTATCTGTTTTTTTTCTTCTTAGGATTTAACAATTCCTCGGCAATTTAACCGTCAAATCGATCCGATTCCTGAATATGAGCCAGATGTTGTGTCAAATACATTAACAATTGCACCACAATCAACTATTAATAATCGTCGTTCTCCATCACCGAATCTTGTAAATAATCTAGGTCCAACAATCAATACAAATAAATCAACAATTAAACGTTCATCAAATCCAACAACACCGATATCTACCAAACCAGATGATTTTGTACTTATACCAGACCATGGTACTAATGAAAAAAGTCTTCCAGCAGGTACAATATTTTAAAAAATACAAAACTTTTATCACTAAATAAAATTTATTTTCTTACAGGTAATCATACATCATTTGCACAACTTTCGCGAGAAAAACGGCTCAATAAAGAACAACATCGTACATTATCTGAAGGAATTTTGTAAGTTATTTATTATGATGAAATAAAATATTATATTGATTTTTATATCTTTTTGTAAGATGTTCAAAAGATGCATCATCTCAACGACCAGATAATCTTGCATTAACAGCTATTGAAAATACAACTACAATCAAAGATACACGAGGTTCAAGTATTAGTCAGCCAATACCAGTCCCCTCACAAGTTCATAATTATGAAAAAATGCAAGAATCAAGGGATCGTACTAAAAGTCTTGGTGGTGTATCAGCTAGTAGCCCAAGTGGTAGTCCATATGATGGTACATTTTGTCTTTTTTCTCATCACAATTTTTTTTTATGTTTTCAATTAGATCGTCGTACATCATTAGATAGACTTCGTCAAGCAAGTATTGTTTCATCTAATTCTGATCTAGCTAATTCGATCAGTCCACCAGCTGTACGATTTACTGCTGATACTGCAGTTGCAACAGTAAATCCATTTAGTTTAGTAACAGCAACACGTCGTACAAGTAAATAAAATAAATAAATTACGTTTTCTCTTATAGAAATCTAAATATATTTTAATTTTAGCTACAACACCACCACCACCATCACGAGCAATACAACAATCTGCATCTAATTCTAGTCTTGTTCAACAACAAAATTCTAAATTAATTATTGATACATCTCCACTTAGATCACGACAGAAATTAAGTGATATTGATAGTAAATAAATCTATTTTAATAAACTGATTATATTCATTCATCTTTTTTAAAATTTAGATCCACATGATCGATTTTTTGAACAAGAAAATAATTTAGAATTTTTTGCAACAAATCTTGAACAGCAAACAACAACAGGACCACTTCGTCAACGTGTTAGTTCGATATTTGGTGATGCTAAACCTGAAGGTCGTTATTATGAACCACAAAAAATAACAGATGATACATTGATGGATGTAAATATTTATTTTTTTCAAAAACAAAACCAAACAAAATTTTCTTTTCCTTATAGAATGAACATCATGATACATTGAATAAACTTGATTTTATTCTTCAATTAGTCGATTATATATTAAATTTAGCTAGTTCACGTACAAGTTTATTAACAGAATCATTAAGTTTAAATAATAAGAACAGTAACAATTCATCACGACCAAAAATGGATCGTCTCAGTCATGTTGATGATTTATATAAACGTGCTGAACAATTAACACTTTATGTTAAAGCAATGCATTTTCTTAGTTCAGCTATGTGTCTTGCTCGGTATATTGATTCTATTATAAATTTCATTTTTTAAGAATTGTTTTATTTTAGGGATACACTTAAATCTGGAAAACTACATGCAACAGTTGGTGTTCGGTAAGATATTATTTCTTACACTAATCAATTAGAATATCATTTGATAAGAAGGAAGAGAAATATAACGATTGAAAAATATTTTTGATTCTCTATGTATAGAATATATAAATAGATATACTCTTAGATTATGATGCATGAGAAAATTTTATTTATATTACGTATTAAATAGAATGTTTAGTAGGAATTTCTTGCAAATGTGTTTTTTTTTATTTTAAAATAGAAATGCCGTTGGTGATTTAAATAATAAATATAAACATTGTTTAATAATGTGTAAACAATTAAGTACACAAGAAGAATTATTAACACATGATGAAATGAAAGGAGTTACATTGACGGCTGATAAATTACTTTATTTACATGCAATTGATCTTTGTTTAAATGCAGCAAGTCTAGAATTCTTTGGTAAAGCTCAAGAAGTAAGAAAATAATTTATTTATTTATTAAAAAACAAATGAATTTATCTTTTTTTATTTCTAATAGTGCATTGGACCGTATACTCAAGCCCAAGTTTTATTTCATAGTTTAAGTCAACAAGCAACAACCGATTGCGATCGTTCAATATTACGACAATATCGGGAAGCAGTCGAACGACGTTTACATTGTCTTCAAAATCAGGGACTTGTTGTGCTTAATGATCCATCGAGCACTTCATAATATTTTCTTTAAACGTTTGTTTTCCTCTGTTTGTTCTTTGCATATCTCTAGTCATTCATATGTATATTTGTGTGTATGTAGATCTGTTATTGTTGT
>CAJNOI010000016.1:837211-860665 GCA_905250115.1 Adineta steineri | reverse complement strand
TAGTAGTTGTAATAGAACACCCATAGAGAGTTATTGCTGTTGTTGCTGCTGTTCTTATTAGTGCTCACGGGGATTCAACATTCATTTGTCGATTGAAATAAGCGCATTGTTGAGAGCTTACATACGCTCTACATATTCATCTGCTTTTTTATGCGTGCAAGCCACATATGAATGAATTATCATAGACATCTTTCTTTTGCTTCTATCCAATCAAAGTACACTACATTGGATCATCAAGAAATTAATCCTCATGTCAATAGATATATCAGTAAAAAAAAGGACACGAGAGCAGCAAGCATTAATGATGTAATAATTTTTTTTCTTATATTTCTAACTTTTTTTTTGTAAGTTAGGATTTTTCTTTTTGTTTTACTGCGTTGCACTCGCGTGAAACAAAAAAACGAGTAGACTTCCATAAACACAAACAGAAGAAAAAAAAAGAAAAACCTGGTGAGCATACAAGATAAACGTCGTTCATCTATTTAAATCACACACACAAACAAACATTGAATATACAACAAAAAAACCAGAACAAAAACTGATTCTTCTTCTCTTCTTTTTTTTTATTCCCACAACTCGCATAATTCTATCAGCGTGTATGTGTGTGTCTATACGAGAAGAAAGGAATTGAGTATATATATATATATATAGATATGTATATATATATATAAGAAGAACAGAGGAGAAAAACAAAAGAGAAAAAAAAACCAACATAAGCAAGAAGAAGATTATGAGAAACTATACAAAATAAAGAAGCATCACATCGAATACTGACTACAATAGTACACAAGAACACTGTGTGTATGTATGTAGGTAAGAAAAAGAAAAAAAGGAGAATTTTGAGAACGAAAAAGAACAAAAAAAAAAGAAAAAAAAACAGTTGAAATAACAAACAATGATACAGAACTATTGAACTGTACTCGTTATGACAATTAACAAATAAATTTGTTCAATTTTATTTTGAACAACACAACGATAAGTATCCGGCGCACGTTTTTGTAGAATTTCAGATGCAAATTGACATGGTGGAAATATATGTACAACATAAGCTGGTTGTGACGCACCGGGCAATAAAACATTGACAATTCCGGCTGCTTTTTTTTCATCGAAATATCTAATAACACCATTCTTTAAATTATTTTGTTGTGTACGAATTTCATCTGGCGTTGAACCATTTGGTTCAGCTATTAATATACAATGATCATTATCCATTTGCATACGTTTTTGTACACCTTCAAGTTGTGCTTGTTCTAAACGCATACGTTGAGATATACGTAAATTATGATGTGAAGATGTCTGTAGATTTGACGATGCATTCGATAATGAATCGGAATTCCAATAATTCATTGATGCACGTGCTATTTGTGGACTTCCAGCAACAAGTTGAGTTTTAACATATGCTTGATCATTTTTTAATATTAAATTTCCTTGCCATTGAACATTATATGGATCACGTGATAGTTCATTTGTTGGAGGATTAAAACGTAAATATGATTCTGGATTTGAATATAATTCTGCGGCAAATGGATGATGACTACCTGTTATACTCATTACGTTTAACATTTGTTGAGCTGCAGCAGCATAAGCAATATTCTGTGGTTGATAAAGACCTGGTGGTGTACCGTAAAGTTCAGATGGATCAGAATAAACATTACGAAATGGTGCAACAGGATCTTAAAAATAATTAAACAATTAGAATTAAAAATCAAAGTATATACAATAGAACAAACCTGGTCCAAGAAATTGTTGTAATGGTGATGCTTGTCGTATAGCAGCTGCAGTAGTAGCATCCAATGAACCTAATAAAGGTGATGACTGTCGTTGATTGATCATAGTATTTGTTGTTCCACTAGATGATGATGTGGATGTGGATGATGATGATGATGATGATGATGGAATAGTCAATGCTATTGGTACAGGTACTGTTTGTTGAATAGGTGTTGAACGATTTGATGATGACGATGATGTACCTAAACCTTTTGTCACAGAATCTCTGAAAATAAAAATAAAAATAAATAATAGATTTGTGTCAAATGAAAAAATAAAAATCGTACCGTCTTGATCCTTTTTCATGAGTATTTTGATTTGAATGTGCTGATGATGATGATAGATTTTGTTGTCCAGCCATAATTGTATTGAGAAATGGATTATTAACAATATGACTAGTTGCATTTGAACTACTATTACTTATTGATGATGTTCGTGTTGCTAATGGTGGAGAACTTGATACAAGTGATGAAGCTAGTAGATTTGTTGGTGAACTTCCCGTTGGATTAACTGGATTTGTTCCCAATTGACCAAATATTGAAAATGGAAAATTTGGATGATGAGCAGCAGCTGCAGCAGCAACAAATAAATTACCATCTGCTGAAAGCATATGTTGAAATGGATGCAATATTGGTGATGGTACAGTCGGTGGTGGATCGGCTTTCGGTGTTGATGAACGTTTATGATTTGTTGAAGCTTTTTGTGAAGTCGGTCGAACAACAGCAGGTACGACAGGAGTCGATGATGCTGTTGCTGTTGTTGATAAAACATTTGTTGTTGTTGTTGTTGTTGTCGCTGTCATCGGTGATGTTTTTAATGGTGATGTCGAACGACGATGTGAATCAAATAGATTTAATGTTTCACTAGCTGCTGCTGTTGTAGTTGTTGCAGTTGTAACTGTTGTTGATGATGTTAAACAAGGTGTTTTCATGACATCACGTAATACAGTTGGTATCGATGTTGATTTAGTAGTATTAGTTGATATCGATGATGATGGATTTGTATCAACAATAGATGTTGTAGGTTCAGTTACTATTGCTGTTGTTGTTGATACGCCTTTAGCAACATCATCAATAACTGATTCAATATGTGATCGTGTTGTTGTTGCTGTTGTTGTTGTCGATAACGATGACGGTGATGATGTTGTTACCGTTGATTTATCACCATTAAGATTCGCTGATGAAACAATATTTGATACCATTGTTATCAGATCATTTTGTTGTGTTGAAGGTGTTGCAACACTTGTCGTAGTTGTTGTTGATGTCATTGCTGCAGCTGTTGTTGTCGTTGTTGTTGTTGTTGTTGCAGATTGACGAGATTGTTGATCTGTAGGACTTGGTAACGATGTGACAAATGAATAAACTGGTTTACTAATTGTTGGTGTTACACGTGCTGTACCCTTCATTGGTGGATGATCACCAGCTATATTTGGAGGATTATTATTTAGCATAAGTAGACTATTTACTGCACTTAATGTTTCTTCATCTAAAAAGAAAAAAAATGAATTTAATAAATGTATACGATTTAAATTAAACATACTAAATGTTGTTGATGGTATTGATGATTTAATTGAAACATGTGGTGGTATTATAGACGTTGTTGGTGTTGCAGTTGTTGGCGTTACTGTCGTTGTTGTTGTTGTTATTGTTGTTATAGGTGTTGATTGATGTTCAACAATAGGTAAAGTTTCTTTTGATATAGGTGCGATAATTGTAGGTGATTTTTCTACACTAGATGTTTTTGGTATTGTTTGTTGAGGTATTTGAATAGATGAACATAATGCCTTAATAGCATTTTCAGTTTCAGCACTTGTTGTTGATGGTAAATGTGTTGATGTTATTATGGAAGTTGATGGTGGAATTTGATCAACTTCCATTGACGTTACTTGTGGTTGATCAATAACTGGCTGTGATAGTTGTGGTGGTGGTAGTAGTGGTGATGACGGTTGTGGTTGCAGTTGTGGAGCCGGTTGTGGTTGCGGCTGCGATTGTGGTTGCGGCTGCAATTGTGGTGGCGGCGTTAGCGGAGTTGCTTGTTTATTTACTTCAGATGGTAATATTGGTTCCATAACTTCTTCTTTAATTTTTGTATTCGTCCATTGTGAAACAACTTCAACGGGTTCAAGTTTAATTTGTGGTTGTACTGTTGGTTCATCTGTACTTTTGCGTAAACGTTTTGGTTCTTTCTCAATAGCTGGAGATGATGTCGTCGCAGATTCTGTTGTAGAAAGACGTTTCGCAGTTAATGATGTCGTCGAAGATTCTGCTGTAGAAAGACGTTTCGCAATTGATGATGTCGTCGAAGATTCTGCTGTAGAAAGACGTTTTGTAGTTGATAATGTCGTCGAACACTCTGCTGTAGAAAGACGTTTTGTAGTTGATAATGGCGTCGCAGATTCTGCTGTAGAAAGACGTTTTGCAGTTGTTGATATTGTAGATGTTTGTTCTGTAGATGGTAATACAGGAGCATCTGGTTTTTGTACAGTTGGTACAGATTCTTTTTCCGTTGATACTACCGGCGGTTGAACTGCTTTCGTATTCGTTTTTGATTGTTGACGTTTATTCGTTAAAGTTTCTTGTTTTGTTGTTCTTTTACCTTTACCAGTTGTTTTATTTGCTGAACGTGATGGAGCAGATTTTGGTTCTTCACGTCGACTACTACCGCCAATTAAATCACTCAATTGCATTGTTTCAGGATTAAGTGTTTCATCATCACTTAATGGTGGTTGTGCTGTTAGTGTTGGTGGTTTTAATGTATTTGTATTTGATGTGATTTGTTCATTTTTATTAACTGTATTATTATTATTATTATTATGAGCAGGTGTTGATTCATGATCATCATCCATTTCTTCGTCATCATTCTTTGATGTTTCATGACTTGTTGATGTTTCTGTTGATGGTTTACGAAACACTGCTGATGGTGTTGTAGTCGAATGACGATGATGACTAGTAAATACAATACCAAATTTTGTAGGTGTTGTTTGTGAATTTGTTTCAACTGATGATTCAACAATTTTAGACAAATTAGTTGAAGTTTCATTAAGTGGAGATGTAATAACAATTGCAGGTTTGTCAGGTATTGAAATTTCTGATTCTGTTTGAATTGTTGTTGGTGGTGGTGGTGTTGGTGTTGTTCTCCTTAGTGGTGATGATGGTAATGGTTGTTCTTCAATTGTTGATGATGATGTTGTTGTTGTTGTTATTGTTTTAGATTTATCATCATCAACTTTAAGTTTTTTTGTTGATTCATTTGATTCATCTGTTGAAGGACGTTTTTGAGCGGATGTTGTCGTTTTCGTTGGTTTCGATATAGATTTAGTTGAATTCACTATAGGTTTCTTTTTATCTGTTACTTTTGATGTTATCATCTTCTTTTTTATATTCGATGATTCATCATTGTTTTTTGATAACTTCTCTTTTTTTATGGGTTCATTATTTGTTTTTAATATAGGTTTTTTTATTTGCTGTTGTTGTGGTGGTTGTGATTGTGATTGTTGTTGTGGTTGTTGCTGTGTAACTTTCTTTTTACGATTAATCGATTTATTATTATCATCACTTTCTTCAGCATCGAAAACATTATTGTCGAATACAGTTGATTTTTTAGTTTTACTTTTTGATGATGATGATTCTTCTTCTTCTTCTTCTTCAGAATCTGATGAATCACTCATGACATTCTAAAAACAAAAAAAAGAATTATTAAAGAAATAAATTTAAGATAATATTTTTTAAATACATGTCGTCTTGATGTCATATTAGTTGGTCGACTAGATATTGGATGATCATCATCTTCATCCTTTTCATTATCATCATCATCATCATCTTCATTACTGTTTTCATCCGATAAGAAATCTTCACTTGTAGACATTGAACTATATAACAAAATTTTAATGTATATATATATAGAACTGTTAAAACTAGATGAAAAATAAAAATGTCATACCTATTTCGAGTTTGTTCACTTCTTGCTCGTTTTTTGATTCTATCATACATACTAGTATCTTGTCTTAAATCTCTCCAATTCATACGCGATGATGTTGATTTTAATTTATTTTTATTCGTAGTTTTAGTTCGTTTTTTAATCGAATCTTTTTTAGATTTTTCATCATTATCACTCGATGCTTGATCATGATCGGAAGCAGTTGTTGTATGTTCAGTTTTTTTCTCATCATCTTCCGATGAAGATGAATGTGTTTCAGTTGTTGAAAGTTTTCTTACTGTACTTGGTGTTTTAGTTTTAGTAGGTTTAGTCAATTGAGGTTTTTTCGTTGTAGGAAGTGGTTTTTGTTGATGTTGATGTTGTTGTTTACGTTTTGTTATTTCATTATTTAATAACGATTTTTTCGTTTTTTGTACATCTGTTGTTGTTGATTTCTTTTCTGAATCACTATCACTTTGTATAACGTTTGTTCGTCTTATTTTAATAGATTTATTAATCGATTTTCCACTCATTTCAACGGATGGTTTTATATTTTTTGGATCGATACGTTCCAGAGTTAATTGTGGAACTTTTGAACCAAGCGATGTCATTTGTGATTGTTTTGTAGTAGTAGTAGTAGTAGTAGTGGTAGTAGTAGTAGCAGTAACAGTAGCAGTAGTTTTAATCACTTTCGGTGGTTGTTTTACTGGTTCAGTTACAGTAGGCTTTGGTGTTGCCGATGGTTTTTTTGGTATTTTATCTAATGTAGGTTTTTTCGGAGTAACGGTTTCATTAGATAATGTTTGTTTAGTTGGTGGTGCACGCCATGTAGATTTTTTTTCATCTGTTGCTGCAGCTGCGGTTGCCGCTGCTGCTGCCGCTGCAGCTTGACGTTCATCAATATCATTTGTAAATACACTACTATCTTGTTGATTAAGAGATTTTTTCTTTTCTGTTGGTACTGTTGGTGTTGTTGGTGGCGTACGTTTAGTTACTGAATCCGTTGATGCTGAACGATTAGTTGTCGTTGATGTTACTTGTAATGGTGCACGTATTTCATTTGATGCTAATGGTGAAACATAATTTGTTGATGATTTTCGTTCATTTGTTGGTGATAATGCTGATGCAGATGATGGATTAGATAATGAACGTTGCTTTAATATAGATTTTAAACCAACTGATGACGATGTCGATAGTTGATGTTGAAGTGCAGGTGAAGAAACTGTTACTGGTGAATTTGTTCCAGTATTTGTAGGCGTAGTCGATTCTGGTGATGGTAATATAGGTGAATCTTTATTATTTGTAGGCGTTGTCGGAGTTGTTATAACAGCTAATGGTGGTGGAATTGGTTTACGTTTAAATTTTGCTGACGGACCAAGACGTTCAAGAATTTTAGCTGATGACGTACTTGGAGAACTAGGTATTGAATCCGAAAACGACGATTGAGATGAAATATTAGATACTGGTGGACTTAAAAGATTTGTCGGTGTTGAACGATTTGGTAAAGATGGTGACGAACATTTCAAAGTTGAAATAAGATTATTATTATTATTATTATTAGACGAATTATTAAGTGTTGGAGTAGGCGTTATTGGAGAATTTAGATTAAGTGACGGTGAAATAAGTGATGCTGGTACTGGTGGTGGCGGTGGATGTAATGTAGTAGCAAAAGACCTAAAAATAATTTTGAAATTAGATATGATTAAAAATATAAAAAGATAAAAATTTATTATGAAATTTTACATTGGACTATATTTTCCTGCTGCAGCTGCTGCTATTTGTGTTTGAGCAATTGCAGCATGAAATGTCAATATTGAATTTGATGATGCATCAGATAAACGTGGTAAATTTGGAAATGGTGGTGGAGGAGGTGGTGGTGGTGGTGCTAATACTGATGGTATATGAATAGGTGATGGAGCTGTTGTTGACAACGGTCGATTTAAATTTAATGATGGTACAGATGTAACTGGAAAATGAAATGGTGAACTCGTTGATATCGTTGGTGTTGTTTTCGATGGTGATATTGATTGAGTTGGTTGAGCATTTAATGCAGCAGCACGTGCAGCTTGAATACATTGAGCAAGTGTTTGTGATGATGATGATGTTGCTGAAAGTGTTGACACAAGTTCAGTCACACTTTTAACTGCAGTATTCGTATTTATTGTTGTTGCTGCTGTCATAATTGGTACTGTTGTTATCGGTGCTACTGCTGCTGCTGCTGCTGCTGATGATGATGATGCTGTTATTATTTTTTGATTTTGTTGTTCAATAAGTGTTGCTGGTGATAATGATGAACTTGATGATGATGACGAAGACGATGTAGTAGATTTTTGTTGTCCATGATTCATTTCATACATTTGTTTATCTAATAATCGTATACGTTCATCAAGTGGTATTCGTGTTGTTGATAACTCATCATCATTATTATTCGTAGTAGAAGTAATAGTAGTAGTAGTAGTCGAAGTCGAAATAGTCGTATTAGTGATATTCGAAAGATTTGTATCAAGCGATGTTTCATGTTTTGTTGCATTTATTGTTGATGATGGATTATTTAAGCCAAGTGACGAATGTTTTAAATGTGCTTTTGGATTAAGTACAACAAGAACATTTGATGATGTTGTAGAAGTTTTAATATGTTCAAATGCAAATTGTGGAAATGGTAAACGTATTAAATCAACATGATCATTAAATAATGATGGATAACTTTTTAAACGTACATCTAATTGATCATATGATGAATTTGAATCAAGTGGAATTATTTTTGTATCTCTTGCTGATAAATGATATTTTGTTGGTGGAATACGACGATGAACTATATGAGTTTCTACATCATCTTTTGTTAATGATGGTGTTGGCGTTGATACCGGTGGTATTGATGATTGTGATGGTGGTGGTGGTGATAAATGAAGTTCATTTGCTGATGAATTTTCCATTTGATCATCACGTTTATTACCGGTACGAATTGGTTGTAAACGATAAGCTGATGTTAATATCGATTTTTCATTTTTACAATTTTTCATTGATGTCGATGATTTTAAACATGTTGATAATGTGGTATTATTTGTTTGTATAGGTGGTGATGTTTTTGATGTTTGTTCATCGCTAACGTTTTCTAGACTATCATCATCCGGTTTACGTTTTAATAAATGTTCGTCATCATCATTTTGATCTAAACCCATTGAACTATTACTATCATGATGATGATTTTGCATAAGCCAATCAAAAACACGTTCAGTATTTTTTAATGGAGCTTTCGGTGATGATGATGATGAAGGTATAGGTGTTTGTTGTTGTTGTTGTTGTTGTTGTTTTGGTGGTGATGATTCTTTTTTTGTTGATTCAAATGGATCTTCAACAGTCAAACTAGGAAGAATAACCGGATCTAGTTGTAATTGTTGTTGTTGTTGAGGTGGAATGATTGTTGATGAATCATTATCTTTCTCAGATTTAACTGATCGAGAATGATGTGAAGATTTAGTTGAATGTTCTTTATTTGTTGACGATTTTTTTCCTGTAGTTGATGATGTTTTTAAATTAGTAGTCAAATATTTTGAAGGTTTTTTCGATGATTTTTGTGAATGTTTCGTTGTTGAATGTTTTTGATATGAATTCGAACGATTTGTACTCGATGAACTATGAGTAGATGATGATGCTCCTGATCTTGAAGATGATGATGAAGTTGATGATGGTTGATGTCTAGGATGACTACTTCGATGAGGATTACGACCGGATGAGAGATTATTATTTGAAACTAAAAATTTGAAAATTAATTTAAAAATAAATAAAATTTATTTTAACATACGACTATCTTTTGATGAAGTAGATAAACGATGCCGTCTTGTATTCAATGATGAATTAGGCATAGTTCCATTATCAACTGATGGAATGGATATAAGAGAAGTACTTGTTCCTTTTCCATATTCTTTCGAATGTCGACTAGAAAAAATAATAATCAAATAAATAATTTCATTTAAAATAAAATAAAAAGTTTTTTTTTGTACCGATCAGATGAATGTCTTGAATCACTTTTATGTTGTGGTCGATTACTATTATTATATGCATTTGACCATCGATCACTACTATTCGTTCGAGTAGATGAAGTATCAAATGTTTGTATTGTTTCAGGAACAATTTCACGTGTTGTACCATTACGTTTTGATCTAAAATAAATATTTCTTTTATTTATATAACCAAATTATAATATTATTTTTTTCAAACATACACAGATCGAGATTCTCCATGATAAGTTGAATCAGGTGGATAACCAACATAACTACAGAAGAAAAAAAGAAAATAATTCTATTTAAATTTATTTTATTCTTTATATTAACATACTTTTTCTTATGACTAGTTTCTTCAATAATATCCGAAAATCGTGTAACAAATACTTTACTAGCAAAATCAACTTGAATTCTTTTTGAATCAATCTTTTTTCCACGTATAGAATTAATTGCTTCTTGTGCAGCACGTGTATCAAAAAAATATATTAAACACTGTGCTGTTTGACTTTTATGACTATTACGATTATCAATATATATATCAAGTACTTGATCAGCAGCAAGATTTGTTTGACGAATGATAAAATTACGTATTGAAGATTCAGTGACAGTTAAAGGTAATTCATCAAGCCAAAGTACATTTGTTGGTTGACTTTTACCAAATCCCAACTAAAATAAAAATAAAAAATATAAATATGTTTCAATTAATTCTATCTCTAAACTAGTAATTTATTTCCTAACAATAACTCATACTAATATCAATGTCTATTGATCCATGACTACAACAGATGGACATTCACTGAATAATGAATTAATATTCATTGAAGCATACATACATATAAATCACTGAATAGTATAGATCTGATTCAATAGTATTACATTGAACTCATGGACGAGATTTCATTGATTTCTTTTTTTTTCTGGAAATCATACAATTCTAATTACTAACATTTTCGTAGATTCTCATGAAATTAGAAGCCTTTGCAAGGAAAACTAAGCAAACATTATATAATTAAACAAGATTTTAAATAAAATACAATAAATCTTGAAGTATAAACTATTTGTCTCGAAATAAGATTCCATGAATATATATATCTATTCATTTCATTAAACAATATCCATATCTTCAACTAAATAATTGACCATTTCTATCGCTATTTGTATATTCAGTCTTTCTTTTGAGATGAAACATCGTTAAATCAATCCAAAAGATATAAGTATTTTTCTTTCAAGTAACGTTTCTGAAATTATATATATATATATACTTTAATTGAATGATCTCGAGTTGTTTTCGGTTCAAATGCTTTCATTGCTTTGACAACACTTTTAATATCCGCATATTGAACAAACGCAAATGGTAATTGATGTTGTGATTGTGTTTGTCGTTTGATTTCAACTTCCTATATTTAATAAATAAATAAATTTATTTCTTTAATTTTTTCAATTCGAAATAATGATTACATACAATAATATCACCATATGCTGAATATATTTCACGTAATTCATTATAAGATATTTCCGATTGAAGATTACCAATATATAATGTACGTGTTGCTTTTATAGAGTATTCATCAAAATCAGGATCTGTACATATTGATCGTTTCATAATATCACATTCATCTGTTTCTAAAATTAAGAAGAAAAATTTTCATTGAATTATTTTATTTTATTTCGAAATTTTACCATTTGTTATTCCATCATATGGTTCAGCTTTGATTTTAACACCATAAATCGTTTTTGTCGTAGCAAATGTTAATGCTTTATCAACATCTTCCGATTTTCTAAATGTTAATAATGCATAACGTGATTCATGTTCACCATCGATTTTAACTGTTAATAAACGACATGATTTTTTAAATTCAACAAATATCTCCCATAATAATTCACGTAATGAATCTTCTAGAAAAAAACATTTATTTATTTTTTTATTTCAAATCTATTTTTAGAATATACTTGGAGTTTTAGATGGTAAATGATAGATTTTTAAGATTTTTGTTTTACTCATTGAATCATTCAATAACGAATGAGTTTTCGTTGGATTTCGACGACGATTTTTACATGATATACTAAATAACAAAATTATTTATTAGCAATAAAAATACTTCGATAAATCATTATGTACCTATCATCACTCGATCTTTCCGATTCTGATGACGAAGAAGATGAGGATGATGAAGATGAATTATCATGTTTTCGACGTGGTGGTTTTTGTATTGTCGAATGTGAACTATTTGTTGTTCTAATAAAATATTCCAATTGTTTCTTTAGATTTTATTTATTCATTCGTTTATTCTTACTTTGAAACACTAGTTGACGATGTTTTTCTCTTACTGCCTGAAGAATCTGAATCACGTTTGACAGGTACAACTTGATGTCTAATAAAATCAAAAAATATATATATATATATAATCATAATGAATAATCTCATTTATCTTCTTTTTTTATATAAGAAAAAAAAGAAACTGTCAAAAAAGAAACTGTTCTCTTTCTTTCCCTTTTTTTTTCATCAACAGTTATTTTCATTGATTTATTATTCTGTTTTTTCGTTTGTCTTTATATCAAACAAAACAAAACAAAAAACTTCATCATCATCATCATCACTTCATGTATTAACCTTCTTATTCTACAAATATCAATTATTCTCAAATAGACACTATAAGTTAAATAATACATCTACATGTATCCTCACGTATACACACACGAGTTCAAGGCTAATACCATGACTGTTGTGCTGAATAAACTACAAAAGAAAAAAGAACAAGAGAAAAAAGAATGTCGAAGGACACGAAATCCACCTCATTGAAATTTATGTTCAAATCTTGAATAAGTGTTTCGAAAAAAAACGAGAGAAGCAAAAGAAAAATTCCTGATTCAATTGATTTCAATTCATTAGAGATAATGACCCTTAAAAAATCTGCTGCAAGATGAAAATAATCAGATTGAAAAAGAAATAAATAAAACGTTTTTTTTACCGAACATTTTCATCAGGACTACCAAGTGTACGTGATGGACGTTTATCTCGATCTCCATTTATTGTTTTAGTCGGTAATGGATTTGTCACTGTTGTTATATTCGATGTATTCGACGAAGATGAAGATGATGCTTCAATAACTGTCGAAGAAGTCAATAGTGAGGGTTGTTCGGGTAATACAATAGATGAAGAAGACGATGATTGAATCGGTAGTGGAGGAGGTCCTAAAAGTGCTTTAGGCACTGAATTTGAACCATCATGAAATGCTGTTCGTAATCGTTGTTCATCGAGAATATTTTCTGCGTTATGTGCTTTCGATGCGGTACGTACATCCAAAAAAGCGACAAAAGCGAAACGTTGTTCATCGATTTTAACTGATTGAACACGGCCATGTCTAGATATAATCATAATAAAATAAGAAATTTTTTAATTTTCAAAATAATGATTTTGTTTTCTCTGAAAAAATCTCTACCGTTTAAAGCATTCTTTGATTGTATCTTCAGTTGCTGTTTCAGGTAAATTAGCTATGGCCAACCATCTTGATTCTGTTGGTTTTGTAGATAAAGATACTTTGCTAGTCGCAATTTCACTGGGCATGACAAAAATTCATTCGATATACAATAATGAAAATATGTACAAGTTGAAAAACGTTAATCATATACAGACACACACAATAATTTGTCAAACAAGAAACAAAAAATATTTCGAAATTTTTAAGGTCAGAACAATGGCGATATTCTTCGCCGTTGACGTGGGATGACGATGAACATTGTTGTTGTTGCCAGCATCTACATTGAAAAGAAGAACGAACGGGCGAGAGAGAAAAAGAAAAAGAAGAAGAAAAAGAAAAAGGAAAAAAAAACGAGCCACCTTACATTACATTTTCTCTTCTTTATAGCATTCTTTCCCTTCTATTCTCTCGCTTTTTCTTCTCCATGCATTTTGCACGACGGAGAGTACGTTAGTGTGTGTGTATGTGCGCGCGCGCGCGCGCTCTCGCTATTCTAACTATCGTCGTCGACGGCTGTGGCGGTCGGAGCGACGATCGTATGTTGTATTGTCGGGCAATGATGATGATGATGATGATGGTAGTGGTGGGAGAGCACACGTATACACACAGCTTTATATATATATGGTTAAACTAATGATGATACACCACATGGTACAGATACTAATCAATGCCTAGCTCTTTATATCCGCATATGTTGTTATTCTTTATTAATTTTTTCTTTTTAATTTACATCCTTCGAACCAAACATTGAGCTTTTATTAATGCTCAAGTACTTATTTTTCTTTTTCTTTTCTCTTGATTATGAAATGAAGATGTATAACAACATCAATGATAATATCAACAAAAAACCATGAAAATGATAATGGTCTCTAACTGATCATCTGATTATGATAAGGGAACATAGAAGACCAGAGTAATACAGAGAGAAAAGAAAGAGTAGAGAAGAAAAAGGCAGTGAAAAGTATACTACTCCGTCCGCCAGTTAGACGTGGCGGCGTCGACAAAGACGACGACCGTTTTCTATTTTTTCTTTTTCTTCCTGTCATTAACGGGCACAAGAAGCAGCCCGACGTTGTGTATTTCGGGGGTATATGTTGGCTCGTCTCTACGATCACTCGTTCGGTCGTTTGCACGCATACACTATTATTACTAATGGAGTCTTCTTTTCTCTCTGTCTCGCTTATTGCGCAGCGCATTTGTTCCTTTTTATTTTAACCCATTTCGCAGCGTCGTTGTCGAACATTCTCGAATGTAAGATTATATTACAAGCGTATGTGTAGGCAAATAACCAGACGAACGATGAGAGAAAAGAAAAAAAAAATGTTATTTTTTCTCGGTCTTTCTCTTTTTCTCTCTCGATTTCTTTTTTCATTTTCTGTAAATACACCATACAAAGCGGGCACATCATTTGTTTCTCACTCGCTCGCACATATATATTCAAGCATCGACGACGACGACCATCGAGCCTTATGTCTTTTCTTTTGTCTCTCTTCTCTCTTTCTTGTTCGCTTGGTCGTCATCGAGTAATATGAGGTTCATATATACTATCATCGTTCATATAGTTGATGCTGCTACTATACTACTCAACAAACAACGTCATATATCTTTCTATATATCATAATATACGCTTGCATACATTATTCTCGCATTTCGATTTTCCCATCGTTTCAAATCGTCGATCTATGTATACATATATATCTATATTTCTATATATATAGATATATATAATTTGGGCTTGTGTTGTTTTGTAGTCGTCGTGTTTTTTTTGTTTATAATATCGTCATTTCGTTCGTCACAACTACTTCTAATACTACTCCTGTCGTCTTTCATTCCTTGTTTTTAGGCATCAATTGTTTCTCATTGGATTTATGCGTTTCTGTCGATTCTATTAAATTAGTGGGAAAATATCTTGTCTCAGGAGTTTCAACAACGACGAAGTTTTTTGATGTTCTCATCTAATGTTTATATTGCATTTTTAGCATTTTTTTCAGCTTTCGTTTCATATGCAATTATTAGCTTGGAAATCAAGAAATCTGTAATATATATATATATATATACTCAAAAATAGAATGAAAAGGATATAAAGCAAAAAAAAGAATGAATAGAGACATAAAAAAAAGAGAACAAAAAAAACAATGAAAAAGAAATGCACAGTTCTCATTTCTTTTGCTAATGAATAAAAAATTCTATGCAATGCGTAGGTGGAAAACGAGTCTATTTGATTACAGAAATAAATGAAAAAAAAAAAAGAGGAACTAAGGGCAAAAAAGAAGAGGAAGGTTATTTATACTTTTTTTTTGTTCTTTCTTTTTCCATTGATTGTCGGGCGCGAGTGCAAAATGTAAGATAGAGCCCTTTGGCATGATGCCATCAATGCGGATGATGTCTTTTACGACGATATTTTTCTTGCTCTATGCGTCAACCTGTGTCCTTGTAAATGTCTAAGCAATCGCATATACTGTTTTTTTCTTTTTTACTTGTTTATATCTCAGCTAGAAGGCAAAACTATGTATATGCCCAACAGCAACTAGACGCGCTAATGAGACTTTTCTTTTTTGATGATAATAACAATAATAAAATTAATATTAAAAAAAAAGTGACAAATAAAATGGACAAACAATAACAATCTATATGATAGTTTCATAAGAATATGCCTGATTTTATATTTATATATGTATACATATTATTATTATATTTGAAGCTTATTTTTGAATAACGATAGTATCACATTTTTTTGCGTACATACAGATAAAAAGAAAATGGTTATGACAAAAAAAAAGAAAAAGCGACCAAAAACAAAGCATTAAAAAAACAATAAATAAAGAGATTCGTGGCATAAATATAATTATTCGTATCACCAAATATTTAAATAAGAACCCCATGAAGGAGCATTTGCACCATTAGTCATTGGTTGAATTGATGAATCATTACTGTTTAAATTTTCATCATTTATCAAAGGTATATTTGCAGTATGAACGAGTTGAGCTTGTTCATCTGGACTTAATTTGAGCATTGTAACAAGAACAGGTATTAATTGTAAACGTTCCGGTACAGATTTCAGAATAAAAAATTTTAAAATAATATTTTTTAAATATTCTAAATTTGATATTGATTCAGCACGATCCATATTACGTTCAATACGTCTTATTTCATCTTTAAGTAATGTAACTTGTTCATTTAAACGTGTATTATTTAATTCGGATTCATTTAAAAGTTCTGTTGTTTCAAATAAACGTAATTTCAATCGATTTAATTCATCTTCCAAACGTTGACGTTCTAATTCAATATTTTCAGTTGCAACAGGATGTAATTTATTATTTGTTGATGATAAATTAGTTGTATTATGATCTTCTATTAAATTATTACTATCAGATATATTAACAGGAACAACTTGTAATTGATGATCAATATTAGTCATTACGGGTCCCTAAAATAATTCAAAATTTGTTATCGAATAGAATTATTTAAACAAAAAAATTGATTTTTTCATATTTTACATAAAAATAGAAACTAACTGAACTTGAAGTAATCTTTTCGATTATTATAATCTACTGATTGGAAATATATATAAGAATGTTTCTATTAGTATAACTTAGAGAATTCTGTGATGATGAGAATCTTTACTTCTGTTTGTTGACGTTCGGAATCACTCCATGCAAGGATAGAATCTCTCTCGGAATCATGATTTATACCGGTATGTAATGTTTCAGAATTTGATGTTAGTTTTTCATTATCAATATTTGTTTGTTCTAATAAATTAATACGTAGTTTTAACTGTTCAATTTCTTGTCGAGCTGTTTCTAATTGATTTTTTACAAATGATATTGACTGTTCATGATCAGAATCCATTAAAGCAATTTGTTCCTTGAATAAAAAAACGAAATGAATAGATTTTAAATAAAATTTTATCATATTACTTTATATTCTATTGCAAGTGTTTCATTTTGAAGTGTAACAGTTTCTAATTCATTTTGACTATCTTTTATTCGTTGTAAATGTTCATTTTGAATTTTATTTATTTCTATTTGATGCTATAATATAAATAAATATTTAAATATATATATATATAATCAATAGTCTATAATTACTTGTTTACGAAGATCTTGTTCACGTTTTCTTGATTCATTCATTAATTTCGCTTGAATTTCAATAAGATGAGTTTGTTCTTTTTCAATAGTTTCTTTTTCAGAAGTTAATATTTCAATTTTAGTACTAAATTAAAAGATATTCGTTTTGTTCGATAAAGGTTTTTATTTTACTTTGCTTCTAGAAGATTATTTTTTAATTTTTCAATAGTTTCTTCATATTCAATTTGTTTAGTTGCTAACGATGGTGTACGTTC
Source organism: Adineta steineri (assembly GCA_905250115.1). Lineage (NCBI taxonomy): Eukaryota > Metazoa > Rotifera > Eurotatoria > Adinetida > Adinetidae > Adineta > Adineta steineri. The sequence goes on along the minus strand of CAJNOI010000016.1, from coordinate 843,161 downwards.
ACGTTGATTTGCTTGATGTTGTTTCAGAACACTTTGAGCTCGAATCTAAATAAATATTTACATGTAAATTTGTTTTTCTTTACCAGATCATTAATTTCTATATAATATTCATAGAGTAAGAATATGATAATTTGTTTCTTTTGCTTCAATATTATGCGCGAATAATATGGTTAATCGCGATAGAATTATTCTAATATAATTAACATATGTCGACTAATGTGTCTATTCAAATAATAGATGACAAGTCATTTCGGCTGGAATATAATTATTAAAGTGTGAATAAAAGTGACTTTAAAAAATTATGTATTCATTTAATTATACAAAAGTTTTTCTAAAAAACACGTAACATACAAGATAATTTCCTTCTTTGTTTAGGAATAAGCTAGGCAAAAGATAATTCTTTTCAAATGAATGATAAAGTTATTTTCAATGTGCATCAAACCTGAAACTGGATAAATTTTGTACTAGAAAATAATGAATTTTTAAATATTGAATATGAATTTACTCATTGTTGGGAGCGTTATAGAATTTCTAGAGAATATGTTAAAAAACTATGGAAAGATTTAATTTCTGCCTATAACTCTTAGAAAAGAGTAGTAAGCGAAATCTTTCCACACAAATTTTGATGCGTCTTCACCTGACTTATGAGATGTGCAGATTACTCTCTATCGCTTTTCTTACAATATTTTGCTATTAATTCTTACTTTATAACAATTGAAATCATCTTGAAGTGTATCACTATAAGAGAAATATAAATAAGAAATATATATATTCATTTTACATAAAACTTACTAATCTTTTTTTGTAATATCTAAATCATGTTTAGCAATACGTAAGTTTTGTTCTAATAAATTAATAGTTCGTTGATTTGTTTCATTAAAATTATTTAATTTATCTAAATTTAAATCACAAATTACATTTTTGAAAAACTAAGTCCTTTTGTCTCTTACCAGTTAATTGTTGTTTTTCATTTGATAATTCATTAATTAATAATTTATTATTATCTAATTCATTTTGTAATTTATCCGTTAATACACGTGTATAATCATCACTGTGATATCGTTGTAATTCAACATCTTTTGCAGTTTGTAATTCTTTCTTTGCAGCATCTAAAAGTGTTTTAAATTTATTAGCGCGTTGATCCGTTTGTAATTTTTGTTGTTCTAAATTATTAATTTCAAGCTTAAGACAAGCATATTTTTCTGTACTATTTAATAATTCATCGCGTAAATCTTGTATATCTTTATCTTTATTAATTAAATCATGTTTTAATTGTTGAATTGTTTTTTCATAATCAGCTAATTCAAGATCAATTGAACTTTGTTTGGGTTGATAATTTTTATCTTGTAATTCTTTTTTAAGACGTGTTAATAATAGTTTCATTTTTTGATATTTTTCTTTTAATTCCTATGTAAATAGCAAAAGAATAACAATAATAAGAAGGAGAAAAATAAAAAAACACAAAAATTTACTTGAATATTTTCACCTGGATCAGATATTTGTTTTTCATATTTATGATTTAATTCATTGATTATTCGATTAAGTTTTTCATTTTCTTGTCGAATATTCACTAATTCAGATTGAAGATTATTTATTGTAGTTGACTGATTTTCATCGTTAGTATTCATTGATTGTTGTACTTGAATATTTTCAATATTCTAAATTATCGAAAATGTTTAGTAGAATTAGACATATTCGAGTAATGAATATTATCGAAAAGGACATGAACGTTTTTAATCAAACTCTAAAAATATTTCAATATAACAATCAGTGATTCCACTTTCAGCATCTTAGATATTTTGCTTTTGATTCTTTTATAATATTTCGAGCAGGAAACTGTTTTTGATTGACTAACTAAGTGTAAAAATTAATAACATCTGATTGAAAATTGTACCATTTTACAGAGAAAATCTTTATTGTTTTGAATTGATCAAAATAATACAGTAAAAAACATTTTCAATATTCATTCGAGATTAGCATCAGGTTTTGTAATGAATAATTTATTTATTAAACGAGTTTTATATAATTTCGATAGTACAGATTTCATACATTGGCTCATATTCGCAGGATCTAGTGGGAACTATCAGGGTTCAAGAAAATCTATAGTAGTGAATTTCCGTAACTCAAAATAATTTTGGGTGGGTTGCTGTATTTACATAAAACACTGTTTCCAAATCTCAAAAACCCAGTTTTTCACCGAGTAAATATTAGATAACGAATAGGGCAGGTTTTTTTGTATTCATATTTTATTCGAGATAAAATATATCAGAAGATACAGGATGGAAAGTTTACTATGACATCAATTTTCGCATCACTAAAGTCTGATAATTAAAGTTTTATCTAATTTTGAAAATAAAAAAACCTGTCTCCATACGTCATCTGATATTTACTGAATGACAAAATTTTGTTTTGAAGGACAACCATAGTAAACAAATCACAAACTACATGGACCAATAGAGTAGTCGATACTCGCTCCAACTATATCAAAATAAGAAATTTTCCATGTTTTTTACGTAAATCAAAACTAACGGAATCGACATGGGACTTTAGTTATTTGTGAACGAAGGTAGAAATATAATATTTTTTCTATTAATTTTCATCATAAACTCAAATAATCGTATTGCCTAATTTTTTTTATTTTAACCATTCGAAAATTTGAATAAAGTCAAAATTAAAAACACACTTGTTGTAGTTGAATTGTATCTTGAGTCATTATTTGATTATTTGCATCGACTGTTTTGTCTACATTAAATTTATTTGTTTTTAATTGTTGTTTTAATTCATCAATATTCTATAAGACAAAAAAAAAGAAGAATAATTCGATAAAAAGTAAAAATTTGATTTTACTTGAATAAATTCTAATTTTTCTTTTTCTAAATTTGTTATTTGATCTGTTAACAATTGTATTTGTTTAGTTTTCTCTTGAAATAATTGTTGATTTTGTTTTAAATCATTTTCTAATTGAAGATTTTTTTCAATTAAATTACTAAATTCATCATCTTGTTGTTTTGAACGTAATGAAAAACGTTGTTCTTGATTTTGTGTTGCATTTATTAACAATGATTTTTGTTGTTCAAATTCTTTATGTAATTTTTCCATAATATTTTCTTTAAATTGATCATGTTCGTTTATTTCTAATTGAAGTAAACGAATTTTTTCATCACGTTCTAATATATAAAAATGTTGACGCTCATAATCTATCTTAAGTTTATCAAATAAATCATTTTGTCGTTTAAATTGAAGATCTTTTTCATTGAATTTTTCATTTAATTGTTTCAATTGTTCTTCTAATTGTTGAGCAATTTGAAGTTTTTCTTGAAGTTGATTATAAGAAAGTTCAATATGTTTCAATTGATCAATGTTTGTTTTATCTATTTTAAAAAATGTAAAAAAAAATTGTTTTTGTTTTTTGGCGATGATTTCTTTACAAACCAATATTTTCTTGTTGAAGAATAGTTTCTAATTGAATTGTTTTTTCACATTGTTGAAGAAGTTGTTTTTCTAATTCAATTTGACGATCTTTTAATTGTGTTATTGATTTATTTGAAAGAAGACGTTTTTCAAGTACGGATATTTCATGTCGTTGATCTTCATTTTGTTTAGTTAATTGTTGATATTGTGAACGTAACTGAATAAGATCTTGTTCGATTTTGTCAGATATAAATTTAAAATTATCAAATTCCAATCGAAGATATGGAGAAGCATTCTATGAAACACAAATATGTACATTCAATAGACAGTTCATATAAGAATATTAATCCTAATACTATCAGTCTAGGTCATTTTTGACCTAGTTGGTAATGAATGCAATGATACAATGAAATTTTTCATTGTCTCGCATTTTTTGCAGACATGGCGCGGATGGGTGGGAAGAGTGGGTTAACACACAGCGACGATGACGGATCTAGGCTTCGAAAGGGATGAAGAGCGACTGTTAAAACTAGAAGGTCAATTTTCAGACAGGATGGATGATCAGATAGAAACTCGTTTGTACCGCCCATCTGGAGTCGTATCAACCACAAAACCAGATCTGGTAGTATTAGGATTAATAATATCTTTCCCTCGATTACTTAAGATCATAGGCCTTTATCTATTTTGCCTAAGTGTTTGTTCTTAAAGCTCCGATAGTAGTTATTCTAAATAATGATAACTATTTGAAGTTTAATTATTGAAGTTATTCGATAAGGGTAATATAAACGATAGAGAGTTTAAGATATATCTCCTTGAATTCATGAACTATGATCTATTGTGATAGAAAGTAAATGTCAATTACAAGGCAACACTGCGGGTGAGAAGAGAATGCAATTGACATATATATTGGACTTTCATCTTCTCTTTCATTCTAGGCCTTGACCGAACAAAATGTTTGTCATGACCTATAGAATAAGATTTATTTTCTCATTAGACAATTTAGCATTAGTCAAAAACCATATCTCATATTAGGAATATTGCGATAGATACTCTTTTGTTTTCTGAATTTGCATGCTTGAAGAAAAAACTAAGAAGAAATTTCTTGTACCTGATCTATTGGTTTTTCGATAACAATTTGCCAATCATTCGAATTCATTGTTTGATTCATTCCATTATAAATTTTTTCAAAAAGTGTATCTAATACCACATGATCATGTTTATGAATTAAAATTTTATATTGTTCATTATCATTATTTTGTATAAATGAAACACATTGATTATCATAATCATTAGTTATTAAATCATTATTTTTAAGTAAAATATATTGTAAAACTCTACAACGTTCAATTAATAATGTACATAAACGAAGTACACTTTCAAAATTTAATGGTACAGAAAAATCTTCATCTGTACAATTAGTTATTCCAATTGAATGTAATAATGTTGGAATATCTGATGAAAGTAATAATGATGATGTTGATGATGCTTTTGTTAATTGTTGATTATTATTATCAATTTGTTTGAGAATATAATTCATACATTGACGAATAATCTCATCAGAATTTTCATCAAAGTGTTGATGTGTTATTATGGATGACTGTTGTTGTTGTAGAGATTTATTATCATATTCTATTAAATGACTTTCACGTTGTAATTCAAGAAATTGTTCTTCAAAATCTTCAATTTGTCGACGATAATTATCGATTTCTTTTTCTTGTGCATGTTTATCTTGTTGATATTTTGATGATTTTATTCTTAAATCATCATTTTCTAATTTAATTTCTTCACTTAAAAATTCTAAATCTTCAAGACGTTGTTGTAATTCATCTTTATCTTGTTCAAGTTGATCGAGTGTTTGTTTAAAATTTTCTTGTTTTTGTTCAAATTCATTTTTATAAACTGTTAAAAATTCATTATCAATTGTATCAGGTAAAGATATTGGCAATTGAAATAATTCAATCGTTGTTGAAATAAAATTATATAAAAGTTCGGGATCAGATGAACATTTTTGAGATTCATTTTTTGATGATGATGATTGAACTACTGAAAGTTCATTTTTGAGATTCTTAAGTAAAAACAAAGAATATTAAGAGGAATAGAAATAATATTTACTGTTATTTCATCTGGTAAATTTTGAGATGAAGTTTTTAATGTTTCATTTTGTAATTGAATGTCTTCCAATGATTGACGTGTGAGCTGAACAAAAACAAAAATATAAATAAGAAAAAGACTTATGAATATTGAGATTTACATTAAGTTCCTCTTGAAGTTTTGATTGATTACTTTTATTGAGATCAAATTCTATTATTAATTTAGAATATTTTGATTGTTCATTAGCAATTTGATTACGAAGTTGCTATAAAAGAAAAATATTTTAATAATAAAGTTAGTTTATTTTCATACTTGTTCAGTTTGACTAAAATTTGTATTCGAAGTAGTTAATTCATTTATTTTAGTCTCATGTTTTTTTTTAAGTATACTATAATTTTTCAATAGTTTAATTAAATCTTCTCTAGACATTGATTCAAGCTAAAATAGA
>CAJNOI010000016.1:808892-837111 GCA_905250115.1 Adineta steineri | reverse complement strand
AAACTTTATCATCAATATTTTGACCAACATTTAAAAATATTCGATGAAGACATTGAGGAATTAAACCAGGTTCTTGTGCTGTACCAAACATTGTATGAGTTTTACCTAGAATATACTTGATAATTTATAACAATTGCGGAATAATATATTTACCGCTATTCGTTAGACCAAGTGTACAAAGCAACCAATTTGAACCTGTAAAGATTTCATTGGTTGGTTGCTCAAGAATTTGTTCAAATAATTCTTTTTGTGTACAACTATCATCAAATATTCGAGATACCTTTAAATAAAAATCATAATTATGTTTACTATTTCGACTGAGAATTAATAGCAGTATTAGAAATCAATGAATTCACTTGCTTTAAATAGGAAAACATACCTCATATTCATTGTATGATGCTTGTATATTACGAATAGTATTATTAATTGTTGGATAGACTTTAACAGCAATATGGTTGTCATTAATAATGTCAAGTAGTTTTTGATTTTCACTACGTTCAAGTTCGTCACCGATAAATGGACGAATACGTACATATACATTCAATGGGGGATCACGACGTTTAGTTACTGTTGTTGTATCATTTATCATTGATGTAATCCCTGTTTCTGTTGTATCCATTTTATGAAACAACTTATCTGACAAAAACAATTCTATTGAAAAATAGATTGTTTTAAAAGACAAAGAAGATTATTCTAATGATGTAGTATTGATGATTAAGGTGATTTTATATTGGTTATTTGATTTAGTTGCGAACAAAGGATAATACTTTAAACGTAAGTATAGAATTTTGAAAAATAAGAATCTGTGAATTTCTTTATTTGATATTAGAGATTGAATATAAAATGTTAAATTATCTAGTAAAAAATTTTATTTTACCTTACAGATGTCGTTAATGTTCATCAATAAAATAGTTTTCTACTATATAATTAAATAATTGTTCTTTGCTGATAAAGTTTCATAATGTTTCATAAATGAATAGACCTATTTACGTGCAGGTTCAGGATGAAATTCAAAAACAAAATATTTTCGTCAAAATCAATGATCACGTCGATAAATCATGTTTTGATAATGAGAATCCATTTTCTCTCAAGAGTAGTGTGTCTATTAACACACTTAGAATGAGAAAATGAAACGTAAGTTGCATATCATTCAATACTCTACATTCAATATAAATCTAAGTGTTCTATAGATGTTTTTATAGGGTCTTTGATGTTATCGTTAAGAATAAAAATATTACATCAAGAAAGATCGAAGCTAATCGCTAATAATCAGATGCAGAAATACTGATAGTTTGTTATGTGCATCTTTTTTATTTTTTTCAGAATAATATTTAAGATAACTAGAGAAAATTAAAAGCCTGCATGTGAAAGTTATAATGTCTTATTCATAGTACAATGCATAGACTTTTGTCTTTTCAATAATTTGTATTAGTTTAAAAAAAAAATTCTCACTGAATGGTGAAATCATAAATATTAGAATTATTTTAGAACTTCAATGACATCTTGTTGATACAAATACTAGAATACTGACTTCGAACCTTTTTCTTCGGAGCAGCTGCAAGGCGTGTTTCCATTTATTGTAAGGAAAAGCATGATATAAGAGAGAAATAGTCAGAGATCAGTAAAAAAAAATGAATCGTATCTAGCAACTGTCTTTGAGAATGATCTAGGTGCTTCTATGATATTGTTTAAATGAGTTTTGAAAGTCAGTGAATAATATAATGATCAAATTGAGCAGAGCAATGCGTCTGTTTTGCTAGAACATGGATATAAAGTCAACATTTTGTTGTCTTCTCAATGTTAATCAACGATAAATTAATATTACTCAAAAATGTAATCAATTTTATTTTCATGATAAATATATCCATATTCAATATTCAAATTCATTTTTTTATTAAAAATAAATTTATATTTAAGATTTTGTTTATAATAATTGAGGAAGAATCTATGCAGTTGGACCATGAAAATGATAACTAAAATAAAGTTTTAAAAAGAAGAAAAGAAACTCACAACTAAAACTAAATCACATAATTAAATTTCTTTATCAATTTTTTTGTAAAACATCATTCCATATTTGTTCACCAAACTAAACTATATGATGATGCAGAGAGTGTGGATGTGGGCAAAGGTGTAGATATGTAAAACTGAATATATACTCATTCACATCCATATCGTCAACATTGATTGCTTGTTGTGTTATGAAATTTTCGAACGACTGCAAGTCACTTTATGAAAAGTTGTTTTGCACCATTTTCATACCTATATTGTGACTTATTAAAAAAACAAATTGTAATTTATGATGTAGTAATTTATCAAAAATTATTTGACAGAACTTGAAGCAATCGGTAAATGCGTTGAACTTCGGATTAACCATCTTGACGGGTGGGTGTGGGTGTGTGTTTTGATATCACTCATTACAGATGCCCACACCCACATCCAAAGATAAGAAAAATATTTTTATCATGAACAGATAAACAAATATAATTATTTACAAAACAAAAAGGCGTATTCTTTACTACATCTTATTTATAATACAAAGATTTCATGTTCTCATTCTATAAGATTACATCAGACGTTTGTTCTTAAGAGTAGTTACTAAAACATTAACTTCACATAAGATCGATTTAAACAATCTTTCTCTCATTTTTAGTAATTGAATTCTGTACTTATATGATAAAAAAAAGAAACATTCTAAATCCTAGAAATTCTATGAATATAACAGAACTGAAAAAAAATCAAGACAATTTAAATATAGATTATTTATTAAATTTATCAAATTTACATGGTAAAAACAATCTTATTCAATAATATTTAATTGTATATAATCAAATAAAATATTATCTTAACCATAATCATATTTAGTTCGAAATCCAAAATAAATATTGGATAAATTGAATACTTTGATTGTACCCATTGCTTGATTAAACCAATTTGTATTACCATATAATAAATAGTTTGATTCAAACCAATCATAATTCACTATTTTTCCATGACATTCACAATCATGACTATAATCAGCTAATGCATAAAAATAACCTTGAAAAAGTTTTTTAAATTTTTCATTTTTACTACAACTTTTATTGTCATATGATAAATATTTATCATTCTTATCCAATTTAATACGACATACAATTTCATAGATTCCAGGTAATATTGATTGTAAGATTCCTTTTATACCAAGAATATAATCGAACACATTTGCCTATTAAACTGTTTGAATCAGTTTCATAATCAAAAGATTCTTGAATAGGACAATATTAATGATTTCGTGTACAATGTAAATATATTGGAAATAAATCGACACTTAATAAACGTTTTGATTCAATTAAATAATAATAAATCAGTTTCTTTATTTAAATATTTATTTCTATTAAGATAATATTCATATACTTCTTCAATTGTTAAGGACATTTTTAATTGATTTATACGTGGATATTGTTTTTGTTCAATTATACTTCTATAAGATATATAATCATGATTATTACCTTTGCTATTTAATACATTTAATAACCAAACAACACACAACTGAAATTCTAAATAATTTTGAAAATCTTTTGCTGTGCGACATAAAACATAATTAGAATTTGTTTTATTTTAAAATATTTCATTAACATAACGTTGATATAATTTTGATCCAAAATGATTTTGAATTAATATCGTCAAAAAATAATTATCTCTCTCAATATTCTGATTCGGAAATATAACTGACGAATTAAGGGATGATATCATGAAATATGTCTATTAATAGAACATAATTAGTATAGTTCAGCTGTATTAGAAGTAATAGTTTTTACTCTCATTATTAACTGAATACTTGACTTCATCTTATCTTTATTCGTTTTATTTTATGATAAACTAACATTCAAATATATAGAAAATCTAATAAAAGAAAAGAAACTAAATAAGTGCTAATAACAATAGCAAATATGTATCTGTACTATACTTTACTATGAAATGAAAGAAAAAATAACTGCTCCTACAACTATATCATTTGATTAAATTTTAAAATTAATGTTTTTCAACATCAAGAAGATTATCATTTTCTTAATTATAACCACGTTCATTGTTTGGAACATTATTTTCAATCTCTTCTTTCTATTAAAAAACAGAAAAACAATGTTAAATTATAAATTAGATGAAAGAAAACTAATTAGAATTCACTTTTGTTTCTTGATATTTAGTTCTGAAAAGATAAAATTATAGTTCAGTCATTATGTATCTAATTTGAGATAAATAAACGTACAAGAATGAATCAAATTGTATTTTGATCTAAAACAGAATGATATATTACATAATTTCACAAAGAATGTTGTTATAATTTACTTCATTGATTTCTTCTTTCTCTTCATAAAAGTGATTTTTAATTGCTTCTTCTTCCATGGAATTGATGTTCTATTTCAAAGAGTTGAAAAATGTATCAAGCAATTTAAATGTTGAAATAGAAACATTATATTTGATCTAAAACTCATGAAACAATCAATTGAATATATTCTACATGATATTTTACTTACGAAAAAGTTTTTAATTTCTTGTAGTATATATTTCAATGTTTCAATTCCATCGGATAAGTTTTTATCTCGACAAATAAGACTTATCCATTGAGAAAATTCTTATTCTGCTTCCTGATTTTCACAAAAAACAACAATATATAACCCAGGTCGAACAATCCGGCACGGAAACGGCCGATTCCGGAGATTTCATGGAAGCAGTATTCCCGTTGAATGGATCCGGTGACCGTATTTATCTGGTTTGGGCCGGAACCGACAGGGACATGTCAAAACCGGCAGCCGGATACGGTTACCTCACTTCTTGATCGGATTCCTGGCATTTTCCGGGTGGGTCCCGCTCGGAAATGGTGAGTTTCCTCAGAGATTTTGCCGGAAATTGATGGAATGGGTGGGTGTGGGCATCTCTAATGGGTGATATCAAAACACATACTCACACCTACGCGCTCAAGAATAAAGTGGAATTTATACTATCAAAATTGAGAATTTAAACTATCATATGTTGAAAGAAGTGGCATCTAGCTTTTTCTTTCGCTTTTCGTATTGATTATCTCGAATTTTAAATTTAAAAACTCACAAAGGACTACATAAATGCTTTGCTTCGCATCGTATTAAAAAGAAACTAATAGGAATCATTGTTATTATTTGTTTTACTGATAATTTAACAATTTATAAATAGTTTTATCACAAATGAAAAGTTTCACAGATTTTATCAAGATTTTGAAATAATTCTATATTCAGTTGTGTTTATTAACTTTTTTTCCTAATAGCAATCAAAATATCGTAACTTGAAGATAGCCTTCTTTGAGTTTCAATGGAAGAATTACTTCCATGTTATGATATTTGGCATAGTGAAATACAATAGATTCTTTGACACGATTAATATTAATTGGAATATAATTTTTACTTTTTATATTCTTTTTATAATAATTTATTTGCACATCTTATCGAATGATTTATCATTAACAACGCGATCAACTCTCAAGGTTCTAATATAATAATACCATCGTAATAGCTGTGATCATCAATATGATATACGACAACAAGATAAATTTTGTTCTTTATTGATAAAGTTTCATTATGTTTCATAAATGAATAGACCTATTTACGTGTAGGTTCAGCATAAAATTCAAAAACAAAATATTTTCGTCAAAATCAATGATTATGTCCATAAATCACATTTTGATACTGAAAGTTCATTTTCTCTTAAAAGTAGTGTGTCTATCGACACACTCAGAATGAGGAGAGTGAAGCACAAGTTGCATATTATTCAAGACTCTACATACAATACAAATCTAAGTGTTCTATAGATGTTTTTGATAGGGTATTTGATGTTATTATTAATAATAAAATATTACATCAAGAAGAATCGAAGCTAATCGCTGATCGTGGTAATAATTAGATGCAGGAGTACTGATAAGTTGTTATGTGTTTCTTTTTTATTTTTTTCAGAATAATATTTAAGATAACTACAGAAAATTATAAAAAGGCATGTGAAAGTTATAATGTCTTATTCATAGTACAAGACATAGACTTCTGACTTTTAGGTAAAATAGTATTAAATGTATCCAATAATCTTTACTAGTTTAAAAAAAATAATTTTCACTGAATGGTGGAATCATAAATATTAGAATTATTTTAGAACTTCAATGACATCTTGTTGATACAAATACTAGAATACTGACTTCGAACCTTTTTCTTCGGAGCAGCTGCAAGGCGTGCTTCCATTTATTGTAAGAAAAAGCATGATATATAAAAAAGAAATAGTCAGGGATCAGAAAATAATAGAATCGTATCTAACAACTGTCTTTGAAAATGATCTAGGTGTTTCTATGATATTGTTTGAATGAGTTTTGAAAGTCAGTGAATAATATAATGATCAAATTGAACAGAGCAATGCATCTGCTTTGCTAGAACATGGACATAAAAACAACATTTTTTGCCTTGCCAATGGTAATCAACGATAAATTCATGCCAAAAGTCATTCACATCATCTCAAATTGTATTCATGAGTAAAACAAACGTCGAAATCAGTAGACCACCACTAAAACAAATTGCTGATTTATTATATATTTTTTAACAAATCACATCTATATCTTTTTTCAATTAGATTACTATAATATTCCCTAACTTTTCAAAAGTTATATATACAATGCACTATTCACGGACTTTTTATAACTGAACTATGATATTTTAATATTCACTGACTTTGTGGAACTCATTTAAACAACACAACAAAAACGCTCAGCTCACTTCCAAAGACAGCTGGAAGATACGATTCAACTTTTTTTTTATCTTTTAGTATTTCTCTTGCAACAAAAGGAAGCAGGCCTGACGTACGGCCGTATTTGACGAGAATGAGTTCTTGAAAAATAATTGCAGTATTAAGTTTTGTAATAATGGTTTGGAAGCGTTTTGATGTGTGGCTCGGCAAGTTTAACTTGTATGAAACCGATAACTCTTTGACAGTCGATAATCAGTTGTTAGCAACTCGATTGTATATTATTCTCTTGAGTATCTCGGTTACCATTATCACCTTGTTTGCTACGTCGAACATGCAAACACAAGTCGTAACTGTCACATCACCTTCGGCCGATCAATTTGAATCTCTGAGCGACGAGTATCCGAATACTCTCGTTTGTCCTTGTTCACAAACCAATATTCGCTATGATCAGTTTATGTTATTTGATCCACGCTATCATCAAGTGTGTTCAAGTCAATTTACCTCTCAACAATTCATTTCAACGCTGTTCAAAACAAATATGTCTCGATTTTATCCATTAGACTTTCGTCTGATGGCTATGTCTCAGTTTCAGATCTTGACATTGTTGTGTCAAACAGCGGCATCGACTATTAATAGTGCTCTAAATCAATTTCTGGCACAAAAAATGGTCACTAGTCAAGCTGTATCACGTGAAGTATTCGAAGCTCAAGTTGTAGCACTTGTCGAACAAATGCAAACCACAACAGTAGCAAATGTGAAATACATCGATCAGCTGGTGTCCCTAGTTATTTTCAACAGTGGAATTATGTCAGCTTTGAATAACAATTATTACATTATCCAAAATCCATTACAGCCGGGTGTCTACATTCAACACGGAAATTACCCAGTTGGGAATTATATTATCAGCGACTCCTCGAATCTGAATTATAACTATTGCGATTGTAAGCTCATGTCGAACTGCACTTTTCAAGCTGGTTATTACAACTACTCTATTGGTCCTTCACATGGTGTGGCCGGCATATATAAGCCCACGCCACCACCAATCTTAATTGTGCCAGGTATGTTGGTTGGATGTCTGCCTCGTGATTCAATGCTTCAGTCGACACTTGAGTGTTTTTACAATCGTTCATGCCTCAATCTCATTGGTATATCACAAGCGATCATACCACTCAATGCGGGTGCTTCATCTCGCTTTCGAGTCAATACAATCGTAAATACTTTGTTCGAACAGCTTTTTGTTGAAACATGGCAAAATTCGAGTAATTTCACCAGTTACTACAATGCATGCTATCCGGAAGCATGCTCTTACACCTATACACAACCTGGTAATTTTCTTTATGCAATCACAATGCTGCTCAGCCTCATCGGAGGTCTCACAACAGTACTCGGTATTGTCGTTCCTCTCCTCGTAAAATTCTTTCGTCGTCTACTAGTTAAATGCCGAGGTGATGCAGTTCCTACAATAGAAAATGATCTTGCAGGTAGGCGATTTTTTTACTTTTCCTGATTTATTTCATTCTCACGAAATCATACTGAGGATTTATTTGATTTACTATATTTCTAAAGAAGAAACTTTGAGGATATGGAATTGTTTGAGAAACGAACTAGGGTGTGTTCTAACATCGACTTCATCCTTTATAAATGACACCAGATGATAACTGCTTGAATCATTTTAGTGCTAAGCATTGGAGAACGCCTTCTAAGCCTCGTTCGGCGAATTCGTCAGCTGATCAGAACATTTAACATGTTCAAAACTTCCTTTTCTACCGTGAATCTGGGAATTCAAACAACGCGTCTCTATATTTTTCTCACATTTATGAGTGCGTATATTCTCTTCACTTATTCAATGTTGAGTGTGACCACGATAGGTGGTACCATACAACAGCCTTCTTTGGATACTTTCGAAAAACTGTACTCTCGATATTCATCGACACTCGTATGTCCTTGCACTGGCCTTTCTGTGACCTATGGTGAGATAATGACTGTTACGCCTTATTTTCATCAGCTCTGCTCAAGTGATTTTATCCGAGATGATCGTTGGTTACTCTATTTCCGCATAGTCAGCTCGACTTCGGGCGGTGTGAGCTATTATGTTGGTGATTTTCGTTCGAATCCTGGTTCTAGTCTATTTTACTTAATGAAAACATTGTGTGAAACAGCTAAAACAACTGTTATCAATGCCGCAACTGTTTTTGGCGCAACAACACTGGTGAATCCGTATCTGATACCACGTGTATTATTTGAAAAGGAGACGACCGAACTAGCACTACAGTTTCAACAAGAAACACAAGCTTCTTTTCTAATTCTATTCTCTCAAGTAAGCACGGCAATTCGAGATAATCAGTTCTACAACCCTATAGGTCTTGCAGCTAATCTACAGTTCAGGTCTGATAGTACGCAGGTTATGTTGGGCCTACGAAACATATATCCTTCGGGATCTGTCTGCTCATGCGCCATATCCAACAAATGTACTCGACCGCAAGGATTGTATTGCAGTGCTAGCGCATGCCAAAATATCTACGCACAGCCAAACGTCACTGTTCCAAGTATGTTTTTGGGCTGTACGTCTATAGACTCATTACTGATTTCAACACTTGACTGTCTCTTCAACCAATCGTGTATTCAATTTCTGCTTGATTGGCGTTTATTTGACATCAGTGGTAAGACTGCGCCGATCGACCCACGTGGAGCCAATACTATAGCACTCAACCCAGATTTACCCAGTCGGTTTTTGCCCCATTCTACATTTGAATCACTAGTATTGAATATGTTTCTCGAAAATTGGACATCATCCAGTGACTACAGCATCTACTATACAACCTGCAACCCAGATAGTTGCACATACACATACGAAAAATCGTATGCTTTTGTTGCTGCCATTACAGTTCTCATCGGTTTGCTAGGTGGCCTCAGTGTTGCATTAAAGCTGATTCTGCCACCGTGTGCAAAACTGGTTGTGGGTATTTTTCATCGTTGTAAGGGCGTCGATAGATTAGGTGAGTTCATGTACTTATTATCTGTATACTTTACTCTGTATCTCATTGTATCAGAAGTGAAGCTTACGCTTTTTTCTAGACTCGTATTCTTAAAATAAGGGCAATTATCGTCATCTTATTATTTATAGTATTATCGTGGTTGCCAACTTCGATTGTTACCGATCTTTATAATTTTGATCTATACGAGTATAGCGAATATAAATCTGTTTTTCTGGAAACGAACTATCTCTGCAATTGTCGAAAAGACATAAGTATTTTTCCGATATTACGGCAGAAGATCTTCCGTTGCGAAATAATGGATGTTATGAAATACAGAGCTGTCATAATCTGAGAAGTCATGGGAGTTGCGATGCTTCCCAAATAAGAAAATATGGGTCAGACTTTTTCTACTATCTAGTTTATTAATCAGGACCAGTTGTTTTGAGTTTCGATGTAATCTATGGGTAACATTTGT
Organism: Adineta steineri; assembly: GCA_905250115.1. NCBI lineage: Eukaryota > Metazoa > Rotifera > Eurotatoria > Adinetida > Adinetidae > Adineta > Adineta steineri. The sequence continues at coordinate 826,932 of CAJNOI010000016.1, read as the reverse complement.
GATTTAATTCAGTACTACTAGATGACCAGAAAAGGTTTATGCGTGTTCCAAGCTATGGAATCCTTCCTAAATACTAGTGCATGTTCACACAGTTCTTTTTTAAACGTTTTTGTTCTTGCAACAATTCTGAATTTGAGAGTGGCTATAAACATGAGAGGTTGAATACAACATACTCTATTCATGTTTACCAGAAGTGTGTATGTGGAACAAATAGACGAATGAATAATGACGATGTAATCGCCTTTTTAAGTCATAGGAAAATCGACGATCTCCCAGTCTTAGCCGACTATGACAGCCCTTAGTAAATATAAGATATTTGCGCATCTAGAATATTTATGATTTTGTATGGCTACGATGAATCTCCTTTGACTTCATTTTCCTTGAAAGCATTAACAAAAATTTTATCCAATTATCAACTTAGAAAAAAGCTGTTTAGTTTGACAACACTTCTACAATTTTGATGCAATCACTTCATAATTGCGGTTCTTAGAAACAATGCGATATATAACTAGCGTTTCAGTTGTGCAAGAAAGCAGTACAACATATAAATCATCTAGTCTAAGCTTTCACATTCGCATGTAACAAGAGTCTCAGATGATCACACAGTCAGAAAAAGAATTAGCGCGAGTATTGCCTTCTCTAATAGACAAAGTCATCGTAGTCTGGAAAGTAATGTTGTTTATGTGAATAATCGATTTCTTTCATCATTCTAGATCCAGAAATCACCGAGCGCAATACTCAGCCGTGTTTACTATTAACCCATGCACGGAATACGTTGCTGAACATAGATGTTTTCAAAGATAAACTGCCAGCGGGCCATGATATTGACACGAAAAAACCAAGTCGACTCTACATCATTTTGTTGTCTCTAGCTTTTGGTATCATCATTTTCTATACAAGTTTTAGTAAACAAACACGCACTATCACAGTTCTCTCACCATCTCAAACAACATTTTCGTACCTACAAGACCAACATAAGTCAAGTCTATCATGTGTTTGTTCGCAAGCCTCTATTCAGCAAGATGTATTTCTCTCGATTTCACCTCATTTCCATCAGATATGTTCTAGCGATTTTGTTGCGGAACAATGGTGGGGTTATCTTTGGGGACTGGGTGGTGTGAACACTTTTCAGGATCTTCAACTTCTTAGCATTCAGTTTCGTATTCTTGCATCATTATGTTCATTAGCACAGCAATCTATCGACAAGGACACAAGTGAATTTCTTGCCAATAAATTAGTCACTCTAGAGGCAATGTCATTCAGTTCATTTCAAGCTCAGATTGATTCACTTACATCCGTATTTACTGCTCAAACGCTAGACAAATTTCGTCGTACTCAATCGTTCATTTATGAAACATTTCGTGCAAATCAGCTGCTGGTTGTACCTGAAACAAATTGGCAATTCGCTCTCACAACTGCAGCGGATAATTACGTCCTTGCTACTGTGCCACGTAGTTCATTTGGGAATAATTATTCATGTATTACATCATTAAACAGCTTCTCACGACCATTGTATATTGATAAGAACTATAACACAACTGTATTACCTGGCGTGGTGGCTGGTTGTTTTCCAGTTGATGGTACTCGTCTGTCTACTCTAGAATGTTTCTTTGATTCAAACTGCATTTTAAACTTGACAAGCATTGCATCGACGCGCCCTACCACTATTTGGATTGCTAAACCGCTCAATGCCTCAACACCCAGTAATTATTCTTCAAATACTCTCATAGGTAGCCTCGTTGATAGTTTATTCGTGGAAGATTGGGGAATTAAAAGTAATTATTCAAGCTACTTCGATTCGTGTGCTCCGGATTCATGTTCATACAAATATATTGATCACAACACAATACTCTACATAATCACCACTGTGCTTGGGTTGTATGGTGGGTTGACAGTGGTTCTCGGTTTTATTGTCTGGTATGGGTGGCTTATGTATCGAAAAATTGTGGGATGGATGCAAATCGTTCCTCGTTTAACATCAACACGAGTAGTTCCTTCTCAGCCAACTATCGATATTGAATGAACACTAAATTATGACTTTTAAAAACAGAATCTATGTTGTATTGCTTCTTGTCTCATCACTTCATATTGAATCCATATCGCTTTTTGTCTCATTGTTTTATATCTAATCAGTAGTGCTTCTTGTGTCATCATTTCATATTTAATCAGTAAATAGATGTTATAAAAATCAAGCCGATTTCCTACCATTTGCTTATTGTGACTGAGGTGATGAAAACAGAAAAAACAACACAAACAAAGATGAAGAGTCAGCTTTGTCTCAACATTGTTGGAGCATCAGAATCAAAATATAAGCATGAAAATAGCTACAAGCACTTTAGAGTATGGATTTATATAGTGTTCTCTATATTGCCTTAATGCTAATTGCTTTTATGTCAAACTTTTATTCACTTCTGTTCGAAATCAGCTCATTGCCGTATTTTTCTAGTTTATTGTTCGAGAGTGTGGGTGTAGATATCAATACTGTTTTTATTCAACATCTATACTCACCGACGCTCTTTATCTAAAGTAATGATCTTTTCATAAAGAAGTAAGAAGTGTATTTTGTGAAAATGTTAAAAATTATGGTCTGTAGTAAATAATATTTTCAGACATCTTGAGAATTTGCTAGTACTTTGGAACAAATATTATTTCACTCAAAGATGCGCCTTTGAATGCTCTGTAAGACTATATAAAGATTATTTTAGGCTGTCAAAAAAAATTGCATAACAGAAACAAAAACTCGAAAAACAGTATGAAAAAAGTGTCTAGTTCATATATTATAACGACTTAATTTTTTTATAGAATACATAGTGAATAAATAAAACATAGATTTTTGTCAAGCATCGCCCGCTCTATACACTGATATCAAATTGTAATGCCTTCCATCAATTTTTTGTGATCGAAAATTTCAAAAAACAAAATGTATAAAAAATCATGATTTTTGACATATTAATATTTCGTAAGCAAATAAAGCTTTCTTAAAATACTAGAAGACTTTGCCCAAAAGTTGTCAGAGTTTGGGTTTCTAGCTAACCTTTTATACTTTTTCAAACTAGTGAATGTATTTCAAAAATCGTTTTTTAAGCTGTTCTATTGCATAAACTGTTGCTGCCGACTGAAACTACTAAATATTAACAACAGACTCTGGTAAGATATATTTCACTAGAGTAAATATTGATTTTAACGATATATCTACAACATACTGGATTGTGTATACTTTTAATATGAATAATAAATGTTAAAAAATACATTTTTTAATGAGAAGTTTCATATGCGTCTATTCAATTATTCTGATTGATGTTATTAATATATAAAAATAAAATAGAATTAATCATCTTTTCAAAAAAAAGTTAATACATTATATAGAATTTTTTATCTTTTATTCGGGAAAAAAAGAAAATCACGCAAGTTTCTTTTAGATAGGAAAAAATTATTTTTGTTTTCTAATTATATTTTGACCATATTGATCTTAATCTAATGCAAAGCTTCACATTCTTTTGCAATATTTATTGATTTTAATTTTCATTATGATGAATACCATTTTGTTTGGTAGTTCCATCACCATGCACAACATGTACAACATCGTTACTTACTCGAGTAGTTTATTTTGAAGCAACATGATCACGTATGCTAGAGAAACTGCAACGACAAATATAAGAATATTGGCTAATTATTACACCTATGTCATATCCGTATTGTTCGTTTGAATAATATTGTTCAGAATCATGTCGTGATAAAGCATGGAACAGTTATCATCGAATTTTATGTCCATCCATGAATTCTGAAACAACTGAACTTTATCAGTTTTGTGCTAATAAGAAGGGGGAAAAGCGACACCTCATTTTCTTTAACATGTTTTTGAAGTAAAAGCGAAGTACCGATGAAGTACGCACTCTTGAAGTCTCGCTTTTCCCCCCTTGTATATAAATAGGGTTTTTCCTTTCCTTTTGGGCGTGCAGATGTCATACATATATAGAATTTTTCATTTCGTTTGTTCATCTGCCTTTATTTTCCGAACGTTCTCTTCTGATTGTGCTCGGGTGTTTTTTCTTTATGAGTTGTTGCATTTTTCCGGATTTGTTCAGTATATATGTCGGAGCGTTTTGGAAAATAAAACAGACGTTTTAGTGTCGATTAATTAGATCAATTCCCCCGCTAACACTATGTTGAATAATAAATAAATTATTGTTTCATTTTTTAATTTTTTATATTTTGAAACATCACTTAAACAAATTGAACATCGTCATTCTCATCATCTTGAAACAACTAAAGATGAACAACAGCGTATACAAAATAGGGATGTGACAGTTTAAGCTCGTGAATTGTGAGGAGCTGGTATCCAGTTCCAGTTTCAATCCATGCGAGCTGATGATCAGCTCCACTTCAACCCATGTGAACTGGCGATCAACTTCAATTCATATAAACTCTTCAATAGTTCTGACAACAACTCTTTTGAGCTCCTGACGAGATGTTTTCAGGCGAACTTGAACTAGTGCATTAGTTCCCCTTTTGAAATTATCATAACTCTAGTGCAGAACAAAAAATTGCTTATTTAGGTTTATTAGAAAATCTACGCGTTCGTCAAGCGAGTAAAGCTCTAAATGTTTCATTAATAAATACATAATTAAGACAGAAAAGAGGTTTGTGTTATCGAAAATCATATGATCGATTTGTTCAACGGTAAAATAAAAATAAAATCTATGTATATATACATGTCTATTCTCTTTTAGATATAAAATAATCGATTGTATTCAATCAAAACTACATTCATGTGGACCATTTACCAAAGAAAATGCTGTTTATATATGTAATGGACTTAATATTAATAATAATATTGTTTATGACAATACAAAACTATTTATAAAACAAACATATTTTTAAAAATAAAACATTTTGTTTTTTCATAGAATTTCATTATTTCAGTTAGAAAATAAACGAAGAGAAAGTTTACAAACTATTGTAGTTCTACTTCAAAAAGTATTTCATTCATAAAAAACAATGAGACTTTGACTATTTTTCGTTTAGCATGTTCGGTCATGGAGACAATGTTGTAAATTTCATCAAGTAAATTCTGCAGTTAAAATACAAAGTTTCTATTGAAACTATCTTACTCGCAATTTTGTTGATTAATTAAATGATGCATTTAGATATTTGAAATAAAATACATGCTAATGTAACAGTTAGAAGATTTCTAATGAATAGCATAAATCTTGCGATATTTTATTTTGAAAGAGACAAATATGTGTAAAGAATAGAAACTATGTTTGTTGAGAAACTAATTCTTATCAGAGATCCTAATTTTTTACAAAATTGAATTGATTATATCTCTGCATAGAGAACAATACTTTCTTTTTCCCATACCACTAACGAGAAAGAAATTTCATTTTATATTTAGTCTTATAGATGAACGATGTCTATATAATATAGTCTGAATGTTACACAAAATATGCTTCACTTTTTTAACAAAATTTGAATTATTTGTAATATTTTATATATGTGAAATGTTTTGTTTAGTAACCATCAAAATATAATTCTCAATTGATCAAAATTAAATTTAATTTCTATAAGTATTATCGTACAATAAATTTTTCGGCAGTAATTAAATCAATTCAAATGTTTGTTTTTTGTATGATAAATATCTGTTTATATGGTATATTAATATAATAAAACAGTGATTATCAGTGGAGCATCAATCGACATTTGAATTAAAATATTTTACTAGTAAATATTGCAATTTTGTTTCATTCAGTAAGTCTACTGCACAATAGAGGTATATTTTAATAATATTATTTATTTCATGTCTTCGATAAACATGAATATAAAGTTCTATTGTTCTTAATTATAAACTAACATATTTAATACAAAAAATCCATCTTTCAATTAACTCTTATTAATTCACTTTAAATTGTGTAAATTTTTATTTAGTAAAATTTCTTCGAGGAATGAAAGATTGTAATAATATGTCATTCGTATTTTATTCTATTTAATATAATACACAACATTTTATGCTATACTTGTAGATGATCAGTTTTTGAAAGATTCACATATAAATCATAACTATCCGATCATTATGTATATAACCCATCCTGAGAATAAATACAGATTTAAAATATTCGATTTTTATTTATTAAATATAATTAAGTTTATGAGATATATTATTTAGATTCGAATTTCGAAAAAGAAAAAATGTTATTAGAGCTAGGTTAATATTGATTATAATGTTTCATAAATTGTATCTTTCAGAACTGGTAAGTCTGTTATCATTTCCATCGTAGCCACCCATGGTTAATACAAAAGTCTTTGTTAAAACAGTTTGATGATAATTTCTTCCATGATTCAACATAGCAGTATTTGACCAAGTTCTTGTGACAGGATCATATAATTCACATACAAGTGGATATGTACTTGTTGTCCAATCAGCACCACCAACTGCTAATACTTTACCTGATGACAGGAGTGTAAGTGTTAATCCTCCTCGGCGATATTGCATTGATCCAACAGCTGTAAAGCGTTTTGATGTTGCATTGTAAATCTCAGCAGTTGGAAATGCAAATGATGCACTGTTACCTCCACCTACAACTAATACAGTTCCATCATTTAATAATACAGCAGCATGAAAAGCTCGATTTATAGTCATACTACTGGATGTGAGAAACCAAGAGCCATTAATATAAAGTTCCGCTGATGAAATGAGATAATTAGTAGCATTTACACCTCCTGTAACAAGTACAGTGGATCCATCACTAAGAAGTGTACTTGTAAAATAAGATCGTCCTATATTCATATTAGTTGTGTTAATAAATGAGTTTGATGATGGAATATAAAGCTCGGCTGCAGATACACTTCTAACTGAAGCGTTAAATCCACCTGCAATGAGTATTCGTCCATTTGCAAGTAGAGTAGCTGTGTGTGCGTAATGAAGAGTTAACATATTAACTGATGTGAATGTCCATACATTGTTAACCATGTTATATACTTCAGCAGTTTGTGCACTATTTACAGCGTTACCACCAGCGGCTAATACTTTAGTATTATTTGCAAAAGTAGTAACAGTATGATAAGCACGTGGTACCTTCATTAGACTTGCAAATTGCCATCCGGTTGAGGTGTAAACTTCAGTCTGTGAAGTAAATGTACTAGAATTAACATAACCTCCAGCTACAAGAACTAGTCCATTTGCTAATAATGCAGTTCCAAAGTTAGATCGTCCAGAGTTAAGCGGTTTATCTATATTCCAAAAGACTGATTGAGGAGAAGTTGATGTTTGAACGTTGTTATCTGTAAATAAAAAATAAACTTATTCATTTCTTTTTCTTCTTGATAAGAAACATCGATTAAATCTTATATCTTGAGAGAATTTCTTTTGAGATAATGTGTATTCACTTAGTGTAAATGACAAATAAATATTTCATCAAATTATATTAAAATTGATGACTGAACGATTCAAAGGAAATTTTCTTTAGTTCTATTCACACAAATTGTATATGATAATCTTTCTCAATGACTTACTCATCATTGTGCTAGTGATTCTCATAGATGATGGAATATTTGTAACTTGTGTGCTGGCCATTCCCACTGCTAAAAATCAATAACTATACCGCTTTACAATATCTTGTTTATAATTAAGATACGTACTTGTTGACATATCTGTCTTCACTGTTATTGTTGTTGTTAAGCCTACAAAGTAAAACAAATAATTAGCAAGAAATGAATAGTAAATAGCCTCAGATATTTTATGTAGAAATAAAGCTAAAACTTCAATCTATTGCTAAAATATCGTATGTGTGACATAAATACATATTAGATTTAATTGTTTCCGCTGCGCCTTCTACATTCACAATACTCGTATTTTGAGTATTTGTTGAAGTTATTACAGTTTAAATATCAAGTTCAAATTTCTTTCACTTCATGTAAGGAAGTCATTTTACTTGTCATCTCTTGTATTATCATTGTCGTAGTGATTTCGATGGAAACTACACAAAGTGATTTAATACATACAAACTTCTTAATACGATTACAACTTTTATTTCATTCAGAAAATTGTTTAGCTATAAGAGAATCTTCGTCGCACTTTTCTATATCTCATAATTGTAACATGTTACCTTACTCATGCTAGACATTGTTAAGTGACTACTCTTGTCACTCAAACTGATCAAATACAAGTTGCTTTTTGAATAAGCTGAAGAAACATTCTTATGTCATTACTTCTAAACCATTGTACTTTACCTATCGATATGGTTGCAGGTGATGTTTGAGCAGTAGTCGAAATCATTGTCGTTGATAACGATTCAGATTGATCAGTTGTTATTGTTGTTGATGCATATTCAGAATTCCCTGTTGTCATAGTTTCGGACAACACACCATTATTACTTGATATCATAGTTGTTCCTAATGGCTCAGAATTCTGTGAAGTCACAGTTATCGACGAGTATTTAAGATCACTTGGCGCTGTGGATATCGATGACACTACTGAACTATCTGTTATCAAAGATTCTGATGAAAACTGAGAAGTACTCGTTACCAAAGGTGTCGATGACACAACTGAAATATCAGTTGTCAACGAGTCTGATGTGAGCTGAGAACTATTCGTTTCCATAAGTCTCGATGATAGTACTGAACTAATTATTGTCGAAGGTTCTGTTGGAAAATGAGAACTGTCTGTCATCGCAGATATAGATGCTGATACAAAATTCTCTGTTGTTAAAAGTTCTGATGTTAACTGAGAGCTACTCATTGTCATCGGTGTCGAGGCTAACATCGAACTGAGTCTTGTCCAGGATCCTGATGTAAATTGAGAACTACTTCCTGGCATTGACGTTAATGGTGATACTGAATTGACAATTGTTGAAGATTCTGAGGTAAACTGAGAACTATCTTTTCTCATATCTGCTGATGATAATGTTGAACTATCTATTGTCAGAGATTCTGATGTGAACTGATAGCTACTTATTGTTGTAGGTGTCGATAATAATCCAGAACTATCCATTGTTGATGATTCTGACGATAACTTAGAACTACTTGTTGTCTTAATTATCGCTGATATTATTGAACTATCTACGGTCGAAGATTGTAACTCTAACTCAGTACTACTTCCTATGAAAGATATTGATGCTGACACGGAACTATCTGTTGTTAAAGATTCTGGTGTTAAAGCAGCACTAATTGTTGTCGTAGGTGTCGATGCCATTGTTGAGATATCTATTGTCGAAGATTCTGAAGTCAGCTGGGTACTGCCTATCATTATAGATACTGATGTTGATACGGAACTGTCCACTACGAACGATTCTGGTGTAAACGAACTACTGACGACTTTCATAGGTGTCGATGGCATTCCTGAACTATCTGTTGTCGAAGATTCTGACCCGAACTGACTACTACTTGTTGTCATAACTATCGATGGTAATAATGAACTATATGTTGTCGATGACTCAGACGTCGTTTGAGTACTGTCTGTCATCAAAGGTATTGATGCTGATACAAAATTCTCTGCTGTTAACGGTTCTGTTGTCATCTCGACACTAATCGCTGTAATAGGTATCGATGACATTACTGAACTGTTTGCTGTCGAAGATTCTGACGTCATTTGAGTACTATCTATCAAAACGGATACTGATGTTGATAAGAAACTATTTGTTGTTAAAGATTCTGATGTTAACCCGGCACTAATTGCTGTCATAGGAGTCGGCGACGTTCCTGAACTATCTGTTATTGAGAATTCTGACTGTAACTGAGTACTACTAGCTGTCATAATCATCGATGATAATAATGAACTATATTTTGTCGAAGATTCTGAAGTCAACCGAGTATTGTCTGTCATCACAGATACGGATGCTGAATCGGAACTATCTGTTGTTAAAGATTCTGGTATTAACTCAGTATTAATCGTTGTCAGAGACGTCGATGATATTACTGAACTATCTATTGGCGAAGATTCTGATCCTGACTGTGTACTACTTGTTGTCATAATTATCGACGATAATAATGAACTGTCTGTTGTTGAATGTTCTGATGTTAACTCAGTATTAATCGTTGACATAGGTATCGATGGTATTAGTGAACTATCTATGATTGAAGATTCTGAAGTGAACTGATTATTGTCTGCCATTACAGATGTTGATGCTGACACGGAACTGTCAGTTATTAAAGACTCTGATGTTAACTCTTCACTAATTGTTGTGATAGGTGTCGATGACATTACCGAGCTATATATTGTCGAAGGATCTAAAGTCAATTGAGTTGTCTCCGCCATCATGAGTACTGATGCTGATACGGAACTGCTGTCTATGAAAAGTTCTGGTATTAACGAAGTACTCATCATTGTTATAGGTGTTGATGGCATTTCTAAACTATCTATTGTCGATGATTCTGACCCTAAATGAGTACTGGCTATCATCACAGATACTGATACTGATGCTGATACGGTACTATCTGTTGTTGAAGATTCTGATGTTAACCCGTTACTAATTGTTGTTATAGGACTCGATGTCGTGACTGAACTATCTGTTGTCGAAGATTCTAACGTCGACTGAGCACTATCTGTCGTCACAGATATTGATGCTGTCACGGAACTGTCTGTTGTTAAAGATTCTGATGTTAAATCACCACTAAGCATTGTCATAGGTGTCGATGACAGTACTGTGCTACCTATTGTCGAAGATTCTGAAGTCAACTGAACACTGTCTGCCATCACAAATATCGATATCGATGCGGAACTATCTGTTGTTAAAGATTCTGGTGTTAACCTGTCACTATTTGTTGTTATAGGAATCGATGACGTTACTAAACTATCTGTTGTCCAGAATGCTGACGGTAACTGAGTACTACTTGTTGTCATAATTATCGATGACATTACTGAACTACCTATTGTCGAAGCTTCTGAAGTCAACTGAGTATTGTCTGTTGTCATAGATACGGATGCTGATACGGAACTATCTGTTGTTAGAGATTCTGATGTTAATTTAGCACTAATCATTGTTATAGGTGTGGATGATATTACTGAACTATCTATTGCCGAAGATTCTGACCCTAACTGAGTATCACTTGTTGTCATAATTATCGATGCTAACACTGAATTATCTGTCGTCGACGACTCGGACCTCAATTGATTACTGTCTATCATCACAGGTGTTGATGCTGATACGGAACTCTCTGTTTTTAAAGATTTTGGTAATAACTCGGCACTACTCGCGGTCATAGGCGTTGATGACACTACTGAACTATCTGTTGTCGAAGATACTGACCCGAACTGAGTACTACTCGTTCCGGTAATTATCGATGATAATAGTGAACTATATGTTGTCGAATATTCTGACGTCAATTGAGTGCTGTCTGTCATCGCAGGTATTGACGCTGCTACGAAACTATCTGTTATTAACAATTCTGATGCTAACTCAGCACTAATCGCGGGCATAAGTGTGGATGACATTACTGAGCTATCTATTGTTGTTAATTCAGGTGTTAACTGTGAACTACTCGTTGCCATAACGATCGATGACATTACTAAGCGATCTTCTGTTGTTGATTCAGATGTTAACTGAGAACTACTTGTAGTCATTGTCGTTAAGGATAATACTGGCTTCTCTGTTGTCATAGATTTTGATATGAACTGAGAAGTACTTGCTGCCATAGGTACCAATGAGAATAAAGAACTGTCTCCTGTTGAAGATGCTAAAGCAAACTGAGAACTACTTGTTACCGTCATTTTTGAAGTAGATTCAGATATATCTAACTTCATAGTTGTCGATGACGATTCTAAAGTAGATGGTGCTACTGTATCTAACAGATATGTCGGGGAATTTGTTGTCACGGTTACTAATGCAGAGTGGAAAGTAGGAACAGTCATTTTTGTCGATAAGAATTGAGGATTACTCGTTGTTACTGTTGCGAGCGAGGAATCGAAAGTCTCAGCTGTCCCATCACTCAATGAGGTCTGAAGAGTACTTCTCATCAACATTGTCGATAATAACTTAGATTTGTCTGTAGTAGTCATTTTATCCTCTAGCGTCTTCAAATCTAATAAACAAATATATTTTATACATTGATTAGATTCCAATTATTAGATATACCTGTAAGTGATGTGGAAGATGCAGTTGTTATTTCACCTGAAATAAATATAATAAAAAAAAATACAGTTAGAATGTTAACTCCCTCTTATTTTTGAAACTTTGTTCTATTGAAATAAATAATATTATTTGAATCTAGATATTTACATTAATAATCCTACAGCATGTTAATCATAGTAAAAATACTGGGGATTATTGAAATATCCTTCGAAAGAAATATAAGCTATGTTGTTATTCAACGATATAAATGGAAAGTGTGTACTCTCAACTATAAAGACAACTATTTTTTATAAACAATTCACTCATTGTAATATTCATCAACCCTATAATAATTTCCACGATACCTATTCTTCCAGCAGTGTTCTGTTCTGTACCTAACAAAAATAATATTTTTTCATTTCTTTTTTTATTATTTCAAAACAGTTTTACTTGTTATTCCATCTAGAAAAACAAAAATCTAATGATAATAAAGTTCTGAGTTATATTCTGAAAAATTACCTTGTTTATTTGTCTTTGTTAATTGAGTTATATCAGTTGTTCGCAATTCTTGCTTTGTACTGCTCGCCAACGCTGTATAAACATTAGATTTCATTGTGCCTTATAAAAAATATTATCTAAATTATTCATTCTATTTATTACTAAAGATATACTTGTCATGAATAGTGATGTTTGAGCTAAATTAAATAAATTTTGTATATAATATTTTCCTTCTATAGCAATTGACTTACCATTACCAGTTGTCATTATGTTTTGTCCTTTAGTATCCATATGTGTTGTTTGAAAAGTAGATTGTACTGTATCTAAAAAAAACAATAATATTGAAATAAAATAATGAATAAACATACTTTGAACAGTCTTTGTTGAGACCGTTACCAATGTAACTGAAATAAATAATTAATAATTATCTCATGGAAAAACTGACTTACATGTCGATATATCAGACGTCGAATCTTCTACTGAGTATGATGTACTTGTTGTTGGGTTGTTTAATTGATCTAAAAAAGTAAATTATCTGATCTTACAAATTTATTTATCAATATTTACTTGTTGAATCAGGTTCCGAAGTAAAATCACGTGTTAATTGATGATTATTATCATCACCACCTAGATTAATAAATAAATCTCTATAGAAATATAAAATAAAATTCAAACTGACTATTTGAAGTAGTAATGGCATCAATTGTTGTTGTATCTAATATACCAATTGGTGCAACTTCATCTATTTTAGAATGATGTTTGAAGTAAACAGCAAGTGGTATCACAATTATTAATATAGTAACGATAAGGAGACAAACGATACATAGACGTTGTTTCATTGTTTTAAGAAGATCTTTGTATCTTCTACTTTTTTTTCATGATAATAAACTTATTGTGTATAGATCAGTGCTGATATTTAAAAAAATGAGAAAATCATAATATGCCATTTGTCTGATACAGCAGTTAACGGAGAAGAATAAAATTACCCAGTGACGCAGTTTGTTTAAACGCCATACGGTTAGTAAGAATCCAACTATAATAAGTCATTCAATATTTATTTGAAAAATGTACTCGAAACTTTTTTTTTGAAAAAAGGACTCATGATATTTAATATTGTCATATGGTAAACAGCGACTGCAGAGTTTTTATATACGCATCAATATAATAGTGCAATGAAAACAAGCAAATATATTTTTCTCTATTGTTCAGCTGTTAAAATATAAAACAAGGTGAGTTTTATATTCTGCTGTGTTGATTAATGCTTGATTTATTATGACTAAATACTGAAATATTCCAGTTTTAACTTATTCAAAAAAAAATATTCATGTATTTTGTAAAGACCTCTTCTTTTGATTGAATGTTTTTTTAGAAAATATGAAAATTTTAATTATTTCAAGATTAGATATTCTAAATAACTGATTCAAATGACAAACAAATACCAGCATAGAGTATATATTTTCACTTCAGTCTGTTAGAATAATCAAGAAAATATTTTATTCAGATAAAGAACAATTACTAAATAATATTAAAATGAATACATATATATTTCAACGTTTTGAATTTTTATTCATCGTTAAAGAACTACTTTCTCTTTTTTTTCTTACCATTAGATAAAGTTCTTTAATAAAATCATCAAAGAACTGTTTTATTGTTGTTGAACTTCCTCTATCTACCTTCATTCTTTTCCATAATATCAAATAACTGTCTATGACTTATGTATGTGCGGCATTACTTACTAAATTGTATCAGAGAATATTTCAGTATCATCAACAAGCACGTGTAGTTTACTAAAAGGATAAATACATTAACAAACAATTAGTTGTCATGAAATCTTTCAACATTTATCCGAGAATATGATCAGATGAAATAATTAGCGCAACCAAAACAAAAAAAAAAGAGAATTCTACATTTATTAAATGCACAGAAGAAGAAGAAGAAAAAGGATACATTTCAATAACAAAAAAGTCTGGTATTTGATCTTCAAAATGTTGTATAACTTTATAAATATTTTTTTTCTATGATAATTCAAGATCTTTTTGTTGTTGTATAGCAAGAAAAAATTATTTTAATATTGCTTGAGCAACTTTATTAAAACTAATTGGTACTTAGAACAAACCAAAAAATATTAATGAAAATTTATAATTAAAAAACAAAAATTTATTGTTCTACATTTATTTGATTAGAACGATTATAACGAAGATTAAGAATTTGATAAAGTTCACAATTAGGTGTTACAATTAAATCATCTATATTTCGAATACCTTCAGATAAACATTGTCGAGTATACTTTTCAATTTGTTGATAAATAAATGCACGAAAAATATTTACAGTAACATATTGTCTATTTAGTTAAGAAAATAAAGGAGATGATGAAGAATCAGAGTTATTAACAAGTAAAGCACTTCAAGAGATTAAATTAAATACAAATATTTTCTTTGTTTTTATAATATTCATTACTAGTTACAACATATTTAGATTTTACATTTTGCTTATAAAGTTAATATAATATCATCAGCTAACTCAAATATATTTCAAATCTTAATTAATAAAATGAAAGAAATACAATTAAAAATTTAATTTTTTTATTATTTCAAAAATTTTCTCCTTTTTTGGTAGCTTTTTCAGGCATTTTATTCCAGCCATTGTCCTCATATTGATCCTAAATTTATTCGTTCTATTGCACATAATATATTAAATAGTCTTAGTGATGCAAAGTGTCTGTTATAGTGTCACTGAGATATATCTTTTTTTCTTTTCTTTCTCTCTCTTTGGCTCTTCCTTATTATTAGAACAGTAATGTGTGCAACTTGTTTTCTATTAATGAAGTATCGCAGCTGTACAGCGACACAACTGAAAGAAGTGAGTTTGTCATGAACGCATGATATTCCTGATAAACAGTTCTCTCTCTCTTTCTTATTAATAGAACAGTAATGTGTACAACTTGTTTTCTATTAATGAAGTATCGCAGCTGTACAGCGACACAACCAAAAGTAGTGAGTTTGTCATGAATGCATGATATTCCTGACAATGCTTACAAACAATTTCCTCTTTCTTCATTACTCAGTGTATTAATAACTGAAATTAGCTTTCTCATAACGATGGATGGCAGCTGTACAGCGATACTATTTGATGTGAATTTTAGTGATACAGTCAATGCTCCTAATACGAATAGCTTTTCGAAACAGTTCGATTATTTTTACTGGTAGAGAAGAAGTTGTACTGAAATATAGAAATATTTTGTATATTTGAGTGTAGAAACGTCTGCTGGACGGAGTTGTTTAAAAAAATGAAGTAATTATCTTGAAAATCAATGAAGTAATTGGCGGCCGTTTGCAATAAACCATCTTGAGGGTGTGGATGTAGTTACGTTTATGAATATGATACTGCTACACCCAACATCCACACCCTCCTTTTGTGGAAAAAAGATAAAAATCATCCCACCTATGGCACATACATCTTCAAACTTATTTCAAACTATTGTATACATAAATAATATGAATTTCAGTTTTTCTTTATTTTGGCTGTGAATATTTGTATTATCTGACAGGCAATTATGTTTCTATGCTTATAATCTTGATATTGGTCTCATTAATTAGATGTATGAAGCCGAACCAAACTATTCTCACTGACTTGAAAATAGAAATTTTATAAAATTTTCAAGCTTTTGATCGTTAATTGAATAAAATAAACTAAGAATCTGAGCTTTTATTAATTACTTTAATTCTTTTGTGTTGAATGTTTGTTTCAGTGCATTGAATTGTTTTGTCTCCAAGGCAAACAGTAACCGTTCTAGAATCTTTCCAGCATGTTGAGTTGGTGGTGCTTTTGTCAAACTAACTGATGACTCTTTTCGATAGTCCCAATTTTTCAATATTAAATGTAAATATTAATAGAGAGTGTATATGTGTGTGGGTTTGGAGATGAGGTTAGAACAACATCAACACTCACATACATCTACGCGCACCCATCCATATTAGATTTTAATATGTCGGGCTATATAATCGCTCAAATTCCAAATATAAATGTTTACGGATCTATACTATCATTAAATATCTGAACGCACATTATTTATACATTTACTGTTATAAATGGTATTAATTTATATATCAATGGCACATTATATGGATCAAGTAATAGTAGGATAGCTCGAGATGGTCCAAATTTACTATGTTATATAACCATTACCAATCAATTATCAGGCACTACAAGTTGCATTTCGGGAAATATTAACAATATGCCGTATGCTGGAGGTGTTGATGAATTACGTATTTACAATCGTGAAATTAATGCATCTGAAATATGTTCATTGTCTTCATAAATTTAACTATAGCTTTTTGTGAGATTACTTAATTATAATTAATTTTTATATTGATCAAAAATAAATTTTAGAAGTAAACTTTTTTTTTAATGTTATAGGTGTGAGGGTGGATGCGAGGAATGTATTAACTTTAGTCGAACGTAAAAAAATGTCGAGAACTTTAAATATGGTTTAAGATAAAATGTTAGTAGAGTTGATGATGTGAAAGTACCAGAAAAAAGATTGACTGATGTGCTAAATAATGTCAACGAACACGAGACGCAACTGTTCATATCCACAAAAAAATGAAAATAATGTTTTTTTCATAGAATATAAAAAGTCATTTTAACGAATAGAAACAAGATACATCAATTAATATTAGTCTTTCTTGGAAGAAAAAGGAACGATTAAAAAGATTAAAGGTTAAGCTAATCATGTCTAATGTATAAACTAATTAGTAAAAAGAAATGATAAGAAGAAGCTTATATCGTGTCTTCTTGATTGAGGTCATTTTTCCTTAATTGACGAAAAAATATGTCCGCAATCAAGAAACGGGTGTTAAGAGAAAAAAATGGCCGCATTTAATAGACTGTCCGCAAAATAGAATCGATTTGTGAGGATAAAAATGTCCGCATTATAGAATTACCGAAAACAAAGAAATCGACAGATAAGTGTAGGACATTTTAATAAACTATATGGACGAAGTTATCGCTAGTGAAATGATGTGGTACTGGATACACGAGTGCTGTTCAGGTCATTTTTTTCGAAAGTGTATGCTAGACATACTTATTTAAAGCAACCGAAATATAAAGAAACAGTTCATAAAATGTCTATCGTAAACCAAGCAAACATTTCCTTTATCGTCAGACAATCTGGTAATGAAGAAATTATGTACAAAAATTATCTTTTCGGAAAAAAACGTACAAAAACCATAACCGACTTCAATCTGCTTGTATTTCTTGTATTTTCTTCTTTCTTTATATAATAAAATTTGATTTCTATAATGCGACTATTTTTATTGATATACTTCAATTCTATTTTGCGGACAGTCTATTAAATGCGGTCATTTTTTCTCTTACCCCCCGTTTCTTGATTGCGGACTTTTTACTCTAATTGACGAAAAAATTTGACCGCAATTAAGCAGTAGCCGCTTATATATGTACAGTCTGGGAAAAAAGTTTAAGCGAATTTGATTTTTTCGCAT
>CAJNOI010000016.1:780734-806196 GCA_905250115.1 Adineta steineri | reverse complement strand
CCACACCCACAACCACCCACACCCTCACACCCACACCCACCCACACCCACACTACACCCACATCACACCCACACCCTGAGCTGAGATAAAAGAAAAAGATTAAAGGTAGTATTGTTTATTTATTAGCGTTCGTCTTCTTTTTAAGCTGTAATATTCAATATTACTGTTTGCCATGTAGGATCGTTATAAGTTAAACTGGATTGAATATTATTTTTTAAATAACATGCAACACTAGAATTATCTGCGGAACTCTTTGCTCTTGTAAATCCGACACATGTTGGGTCTTTAAAACAAAATGTTTCACATTGTGTTAAAGTTCCAGTGTATGGATTTCCTGCGCAATCGTATCCAGCGTCACTATAAACAACAAAATTTTCTTTATGCCAAACGATTGACCAATAGCTTGGAAAATTCGGGTATTGTGCTTCGCCGCAGTTTATACATTCACTCAAATTCTTTGTATCATATGTTTGATTTTGTGAAATGTAATCGACGATTTTTAAACGACATCCTGTAACATTACAACCTAAAAATATAAATATATATACTATATCGTAACAACTTCTTATCGAAACTCAATACGAGCTTTTTCTAGATATCATGTATTGAAGGGTGTGAGTGTGAATGTGGGTGTAGGTGTAGGGTATGGGTGTGAATGTCGTTGCGGTGGATGTAACACTTATGCTCATACTCAAACCAACACCATCTACATTCTCACTCATCCCACACTTACGCCCTTCCATCACCCTCGCACAAACCATACCCATACCCACACTCACAATCATAATCACACCCACATCTATACTTACACCCACACCCAGCGCCTATAAAAAGCTTCTCTCGGCATATCGCTACAAATAACACCTTATCATTCATAGGCATACTTAAACGTACACATATTATTAACTTCTTAAAAACGCATCCTACCAGATTTTTACGCATTCGATACGAAGCATATAGAATAAGTCACAAATTCACATGGCTCTCCTCAGAAATAATCAATCGAGCAGACTTACTCAACACTTTCCGAAATTTGACCTCTCTCTATAAAAATATAGAGAAAACACATACGAAATTTAGAGATACCATTCTAGACGCAATTTTACAAACTCAAAAAAATGCACACATGTAACAAATCAATACCTACGTAGTAAACAATACACAATTCAAAACTCAACTGAACGGTTACGAGAACGAACCTTACTTTGTGTTACTAATCGCTAACCAAACTCTTCAAACATTACAGAAATCGTAAAACGCCAAGGACACGCCAAGTAAAAAAAAACGCGTATCTATCTGAACAAAATCAATCTACTGCACTTCACTACATACACGAATACTTACCTTGGCAAAAGCCGTTCAAGCATGAAATATTATTACAGCCAGTGGTACAATCCAGATCGACTTTACACATCTGGTATCCAACGCATGCCGGACATGAACCTCCACAATCGATGTCCGTTTCATCGCCGTTCATAATTCCGTCACTACAGGTTGCATCTAGGAATAGGGCAAAAATTCAAGCAACCTTGCCACTCAACAAATCACTCTTTACCTTTAGTAAGTGCAAAGACCTCTCTGGCACTGAGTTCTCGTGAGTAGACACGAAACTCATCTAAATAGCCAGAAAATGGGCCTGTTACAATTGACTGTGAATTACATCCATCACCACTTAGTGAGTTTCCCAATGTCAGAATAACCACTGTACCTGGTGCATCATTGGGCTGTGCACCTGTATCACCAACAGATACTCCATTAACATACAATGTAAGCCCATTTGCTTGCGAATAGGTAGTGGCAATATGTGTCCAGGTGTTGACCAATAGAACAGGACCTGTCACCTGCTTGTCTGGCTTCCAAGCAGTAGCAGTTATATTACCAGTAGAGGAAAATCCTATTGGGACAATACACCATCCTTTACCATTTGATTGTACCGAGTAATGAACAAGAGTTCCTCCACCTGTCGATGTTCGTTGTACCCATAGAGACATTGAAAATGATCTGCTTTTGACTCCAAGAAGGACATATCCGGGTATCTAAATAATTATTATATATTATATGATCGTTTCATAGTTTGGAACGTTTTTTAAACTTCTTTATACTACTTTCTTCGGCAAATAATGTGTAATTAAGTTATTAGAAAAAACTTCTCGAATCTTCTAACGAACCTTCAGTTAACGCTATAGTTTTGGTAAAAAATAGAAGTTAACGCAATTTCTTTCTTTTGAAATATCATCATAACAGTAGTTTGCAAATGTGCACATAGAAATTTGCTGTTAAATCTATGGCAGTAGTTGTTTGAATTCCCTTTGAATCCATGAAACGACCTATATTAATTCGCTCGCTCATCTTGACCACTCTTATGCACGACATAAAATATGTTTTTGCGTTTTAGTTGTATGTATCTAATCCTTAAAAGTCGAAAAGTCTTCCACTCACAACAACCAGAAACTAACCAAAAAACAGAGATTATGGATCCTCCATATACTCATACGAAGCTAAAAAGGAATTCTGTCACTCTCCCTTCAGAGTTATGTACTATCCTATGTCAGGAATATCCGAGCTTGTGAAATGTCAAAAGATAGCAATTTTCGTCATAAATAGTTTTTATAACCACTAACTTGTTGGGAAATGTTTACTCGATTTCAGATGCGTTCTTTTATTGTGAGAAAGAAATAACTGTTACTGTTGCAAATTTGAAAGCACTAGGTATTGCTAGAACTGCGTATATGGGCAAAGTTTGGATTAAAATCCGTTTATTTTGTTTTTCCTATACAACTATATATTCCATTGAAACAAAAACATTTTCGTGATGGCTTAATTTGCTAGTATATCAGTTACAAAATTTATAGAATGACACCATTAGATACCTTCGTAGTATGTTTAAGGATATTCCATAAACGAAATAGGACTGCACGTAGCATATACGAGCAAAACAAAACTTTAAAAAAGTCCTTGGCCATAAAGAATCTTTTGTTCTGGCTATTAGTCAGTTGAGAATTTCATTTTGATCTTGATATGTTCTTCAAGATCATCTTTACCCTGGAAAATATTTGTTTCTGTACATGAGACTTTATCATGGTTTTTATTGTAGCTATTCAAATATCTTTTGGAGAGAAGATTCAGTTCTTAAATCGGAAGGCTCTATTATAGAAAAAACATATAAACTTCTGTGTATCAGATTTTCCCTTTAAGACAGTGTTAGCAGTGAAAAATTCAACTAAGTCGATGACATACCTGATAATAAGATGAACTCAAATTGAAGTTCAATCCTTGGCCCACTTTACCAGGTGCTAATGTGACATCAACAGCCGTCCCTTGGAGTTTGTTTGGACCTGAATCATAAGTAATCCCACTATCAAATGTGTGCCATGAGGCCAAAGTAGCATCGTTAAGAATGTCATCAGCACTTCTAGCGTTCATGTAGAGCGTAACTTGATCAATGTAACTAAATATATAAGAACAATATAGAGTCAAAAAATAACGCAGTGACTTATGTTTTCTTTCAAGTTTTATACTGTTCAGAAAATGATCTGATTGATAAGAAATATTAAGGACCGAATCTACACGAATATACTATGAGTTTTTCTCATTTTCCGTAGCATCACTAATAGTATACAAAAATAAAAATATGAATTTCGACATAGTAGAAACAACACTTCTAGAGTTCCCTGTTTCTAACTCAATTGAATATGGATAAAGAATGATTCAGTGTTTCTTCCTCACCCATCAAAGTAGTTATAGCTGCTACCATTCTGGTACATCCCAATATTGATCGAACCACTCGTACCTAAATATGGCTGATTTGACATACCACTCGCATCTTGGTATCCATTTAAATAAACAGTTTGTGTTTTTGATGGATAATCGTAGACAAAGGCAGCGTGATACCAAGTGTTTTTTGTCAGTGACGTTGCACCGTTAACTCCATCAGCATAAAAGTCTAAGGTCAGCTGTAAACCTCGAACCATCATCTGTAACGAGTGGTCTGCTGATTGTGTATCATATTGAGTAAAGAGTCCATAATAGTTACCATTGCTTAGAGTCGTAGGATAAATCCACATTTCCACTGTAAAACTGGTATTAACGAAGCTTTTATAGGTTGGTATTGTTATATACTGATAACTGGTACGAATGAGTTTCAGAGCATATCCACTACCAGTGATGCCAGGTGCTACATAAGTAGGTGAGTTGACACCTTTTCCATTAAGACCTGATATGATATCAACAGCATTGTTTTCCATTGGCCAGAAACTGTAAGTTCCATTCGAATATATGACTGCTACAAAAGAAAAGAAAAGAAAAGGACGAAATTAGCAGGGTGTGGGTGAGAACCAATAGAAATCGATTTTTGGAGGAAAAGCATTTCGGTGAATACTTTGATGTTCCCTTTCTCGTAAAGAATTACGTAGGGAGCAGAAACAGTTTCTTTCTTATTCGTGCTGGTTTCCACCTTGCACTGATTGATACCACGCTAGTCTGAGAAGAAACTGATTTTGGAGTCGCAGACATGACCTCATCTGCGTCTACTATTGATTAGTATGTAAGTGCGTGTTAAGAATGATGAAAAACGAAGGGTACTGTTTGCGATTCTTTTTTCAATAGATGTGGAGATGTGGCATTTGTACGAGAAATAGCTAAGCTAGTTAATAGTCGAGCATTACATGCGTCATAAATGTGGAACGTTTTTGGTAAAGGGAAGGCCGTATGAAGCAAGAAGCATTTGCATTTATCTATCTGCTTCTTTATCTAAATAATAGCAGTGATTGATTTCATTCAATGCCAAAAACTTGTAAAGGGTGACTATTTGTTTTTGATGGTAGAACAGCCGAATTCATCTTTATTTCTTTGAGAAAGTCATGTCGTCCCGAAGAGTTTTACGAAAAGTTGTTGGGAATGAGAAATTTGAATCTAATATGTGGTGTTTAATTCATTTTCAAAAGAAAGGTTTTGGATCAAAATACGACTCTAGGGAAACGAGAGTATTGACGTGACGGTTGGTATGAGTAAGGACACCCTACTCGGGAGACCAGTAGGTGCACGGTTTAGTTTCCCAGTATTGTGCGAGTGATTAATTTAGTTGCTCTATGGTTTCTATATAACTATTTGAAGAATTCGATGATGTGTTGATGCTCAAGTCATTGGATATGACTGGTGGTTTTATGCTGTTACCGCACTACCGGACTGCAGTCGACGTCAGTGAGAACTAGAGAGAGTAAACTGAGTATCAGTTTGTGGACGCATCATTCAACGTCCAGCAGTCTGGAGTGGCGGATCGAAGGGACGCTGACGACCGACTAAGAGTTCAGTACACACTCTTTAAAAAAAATATAGTATGGATACGAAGAAACAGGCAGTAATGAGAAAGCACGAAGTGACGATAGAATATGTTAAGTCTCTCCTTAAAATATATAGTGAAAGAGTTGAACTCAAAATTTTATAAGTGTTATCTGATGTTCATTAGGTCAATATCAGTTATCATTGAGCAAATATCCCTAACGAGCGCTACCTTTGTGTATATTCTTTCTTTAAAGAGTTAGCGATCTTTACATCGCGTTACCTGAAGGTAATATGAGCTTGGTTACAGATATTAGTTGAAAATGAGATTCATCTTAAAATTGTATTTGAAAAATACAAAGCACTTTTTTTGCACTTGTATAATTTAAGAGAAAAAAATTTGCGTCGCGATTTAGACACAAATTTTTAAATCAATCCTATTAGTTCAGTATCAATAGAAAATACTTTTTCTTCTATTCAGTCGAAGGTCAGGTGAGTCAAATCGGCCAACGTTACTTGTTGTAATTAAGCCCACGTCCAAACTCAAATCCAGAAGATCCACTATAATAACAGCAACTGACTGTCAAATAAAAAGTCTGTCTACCCTTCGATAGGGATTCTCTACTAGATCGAAACGACTGCTTAGTCTTATTGGCTACAATTCTGATGTATGCCATGTGGGACTGGTGGATAATTTCAATTTCAAAATACATAGAAAATGGTGAAGATCATTCTGTCGTCAAAAATTCGTGATCGGGAGCAACGTGCTTCACGTCTTACATAAAGAAAATTATAAAGCGAATGGAATTATACAGAGAGTTTGCGTACATGCGAATGGTAGAGGGATGAAGAATGAACAACCTGATGCAGCAATAGGGATTACTTTAAAAAATATCTACATGATCAGCAAGACGGGTTTGAAGCCGTATATGGTAAGCGCTTTGCAAAGGATTAAAATTCAATATTTCACAGGCCTCTCTGATTCAAAGAACAACTGATTGGTAATAAAAGTTAGTTAGTGAATAATATTCTCGATCATACTTGTTTGAGCCCATAATGTCTTCGGTACTAGAGTAACTTTTGTCGACGATAATCCACTGTTTGTTGTTTGATCTTAATTGATAAATTAAAACACATGGAGAATATAAAACTGACTATTTCGAAAATTACAGTACCGGCAACTTGAGATTGTTTATGCAGAATTATTAGTTTGAGTATCAAAATACAAGCAACTAAGCCAATTAAAAATAATATAGCAGTGTATATATTAGGATGATGTTTCCAGACACTATTACTCGAGAAAATGAAAATACATTTTTATTCAGTCACGCTTATTTTACCTCTGGACTTTTGCGCATATTTGTGAACATAATGGCATCTTGACTAAAGAAAAATCCAGAATATTTATCTCTAATCCAACCACTAGTTTATGCTTTTCTGAAAATAATAATGCAGAAATTCACATCATAACATTCGATCAATTAATTATTAATCTGTTTCATTTTTTCATATAATTTACATTTGAGATGAATTCGCCTTAAATAATTGTCCTCTGGTATAATGATGACTAGACATGCACCAAACCTAAACAGTTTGGGTATATGAGTTTGGGTTTGGTGCATGTCTAACGATAACTACTTTCCATCTTAAGGTCATGAGTATGAATGTGACTATTTAATTCATTATGTATCGACATCCTCATTATGATCTTACAGTCACACCGTCGTCCATACTCATATTTTCATCAATTACATACATAGATGAAGAGAGTCTGCAATCACACTGTATTGTAATTCTCAGTCATTTCATTAATAATCCTATCGATCTCTTCTTCTTAGAATAGATTACACAGCAACTAAATGAATCTCACTAGAATTTCTAGCAACTCGCAAAGGAACTCATTCATCTGATAATCGCTATTTGAGCTCATATTTTGTCCACATATAGGGCTCATCATACAGGTAAAAATCGTAAACAGATTCGTTTCATTTGACCTTTCCTGTCAGTTATAGTCGTTTCGCTGAGTTTTTGGCAGATTACTGGTATACTTCGGAAAAAAATCGTAATATTGAATATCGGCTGGGAAACTTTGATGATCATACAACTCATACTCTTACTATATCTTAGAAGTTTTAGCTCAGATGAATACTTGTATTTAGAAACAATGCATTTGCAAAAACTACCACTTCATCATGAAAGTATAGAGAATAGTTCGTTTTACAAACGACTCATCTCTTTCTGAAAACTTCATTCATTTAAGTTAAAACTTTCAGAATGTAATGAAGACTGCTCGATATATAACACTGAAAATTTCAGTCGAAAATCTCTCATTTTAGTTTTCTTACAATATCATGCTGAGATCAATTAATGATTTTATACTTTTAATAGTCTCAATCTCTTTCTAAACTTATTACAGTGGAAACAGTCAAGAATAATTATGAAGATCAACAAGATTGATTTATGTCTTATATGGTAAATAAAAATCAAATCATATACACGTATCGTTTCGATTAGAAATCAAGATTATACACTAGTATTTCAATATTTACAAGTATAATAGTGAAGAAATGATGATAGAATAAAAATACTTACAACAGTACGTTATATAGCTAAATAAAAAAATATTTATATATGAAAGTTACCAAACTCATTTTCTTTGTTTTAACCATTTTTTTTCCATAACATCTGGAAAATATGTGTTCGCCTGACAACTAAGAAACTAAATGATATTTTTTAAAATCACACAAGCAAACTGAAATGATTATTCTCATTTCTTATTATTATTCATTTGTTCAAGCTTGATTTTTTTTGAAAGTATCCTCTATTACTTCTCTACAAGATGATGTATTCCTATTTGTTTGAATAACATTCATCGTTTTCTAAAACATGTTCCAGTCAAGATGTTGTTTTACAGAATTCTGCGCCTTGGATTGCTCGTTTGGAGCATGACTTATACTACGATGAATATTATGTATATAAAAGAAAAGTAGACCATTTTGTAGAACATCTCGAAAACGAATCTTTGAGACAAAACAGAGGCTTAGTGAACGAATTGTAGAAAAGATATAATTAGAATACTGAGAGATCCATTCTTCGTGCCACACTCGTTAGTTTTCTTTCCGCGAGGTATGGCAGCTGTAGAGCGACACAACTAAAACTAGTGAGTTTGTCATGAATGCATGATATTCCTGATAAACAGTTCTGTCTCTCTCATTCCCTTATTAATAGAATAGGAACGAGCGCAACTTATTTTCTATTAATAAAGTATAGCAGCTGTACAGCGGCACAACTGAAAGTAGTGAGTTTGTCATGAATGCATGATATTCCTGACAACGCTGACAAACAGTTTTCTATCTCTCTTCATTATTAATAAAGCATCTATGATTGAAACTAGCTTTCTCACAACGATGAATGACAGCTGTACAACGACACAACTCAAGCTAGTCACTGTTGTCTCAATGCATGATATTCTTGATAATACAAACAAACAATTTCCTCTTTCTTCATTATTTACAAATAGTGCTCATTTGATGAATTTGCTGACACTTTTCTGAAAGAAACTTTCCTATGATTATCATTAAAAATAATTTTGATTTTCATTACATGTTTAGAAAGGGAATCTGGACATGATGTACTCATCATGAAATCTTAAACGAACATGATTCACTTTTAATTTGAGGAATAAATGATCAATCGCAGTTGTGTATCTCATTTTCTGAAAAACTGATCTGATTCAAAGAGTTTAAAGAACTGTGATGCCGTATATTCGAGAATTGTTTCACTTTAAAGATAATCTGGGCAAAGCAACTTTAATATTTCTGAATGATCAGAAAAATTTATACTAGAAAAGAAGATTGATTGTCTTTCCAGAATGTATACCCTACGATGATTCGCTAAACATTCACTCTATAGACATTATACCATTTTCAAAAATAGACAGTAAAGTCTAGTTCATTGTCCTTGATTAAGTCTAACCAATTTTAATACAGATAGCTGACCATATTTAATTGTTCAAGATTTCGTATTTTCTAATCCTCAGCTCAAACTAATTTGAACAAAGCGGACAGACAAATATTCATGACTCTAAGCACCATATTTATCAGTATTCAATTGTTTCTTTAAGAAAAAAAATAGAACTAGACGTCGTTTTAATATTTCAGTTCGCTCAACAAGTTTAATGGCATCACCAAACCGGGATATGTTTGGGATTATCCCGAACCACGATTATTTCAAAAAAGGTATTCATTTAAAATGATACAGTCACGGGCAGCTCCTAAAACTTTTTAGGGTCGTGTAACTACATATCTATTCCTGCTCGCGCCACAACAAGCGAATAACATCATGTTTGCATTCAAAAGCTTTTTATTCAATAAGTCTTGTTATGTCAAATGTGTAATAAAGATTTCTTTTTAGCTCAAGAACCGAATCACTTAACAATTTCTCAAAAAACCTCAAATCTCTCTTACCAGACTTGGGATAAACTTCTCAAAGCAACGGCTAGCCATTTTCGCGTTTTAACCCTGCTATTTTCTCCATTATTGGTTCAACTTTGAAGTGAAGAGGTGCATTTCGTGTGAATATTTCTCAGAAGGATACTGAGTATTTGATACCATGATTCTCAAGAAGAAACTGAGAAAAGGAGAACTATGTTGTAAGCTGTTACGAATAGAGTACATTATATTGTGCCATATGAAAGATCTTTATTTGTTTTAATGTTATGATACAGCTGGTATCTCCGACGACCCAACAGCAGGA
Source organism: Adineta steineri (assembly GCA_905250115.1). Lineage (NCBI taxonomy): Eukaryota > Metazoa > Rotifera > Eurotatoria > Adinetida > Adinetidae > Adineta > Adineta steineri. The sequence goes on along the minus strand of CAJNOI010000016.1, from coordinate 796,164 downwards.
TTTCGAAACCTGTTCGTTTTTCAATATATTTGCTTAAACTTTACCGAAAAATTCGATTATGGCTATCAACCAGAGTCTAGTGGGATATTATTTTTTCATCTCGATTCTGATCCTGCTTTCTAACAGCGATTCCCGCCTTGGTTCAGTTTAAACCCGATTTTTCTGAATCTGTCAGAAATAGTTTTTAAACACATGTCGCATGAGGTACTATTTAATAAGATTGCATGGTATTATAATTTGTTGGTTAAAAGCTGATGTTGAAGCGCATGTTCCATTATTCTAAGTTGTGTCTCTCAGATGCTATATCAAACTAGTCGATCAGATGAAAGAGAATATTTATTCGAGGCAGATACAATATTTCAACACATTAAAAGTTACACAAGAGGAAAAGTCGAAAATAAGGTCAACAAGGACAAATCAATATGGAGGGTGTGGGTGTTGGTGTATTTGGACGTCTGTGTGTGTGGGAACAACGAGCAAATATGATAGCCAAAACAACACCCACACCCTCACACCCACCCACCCCTTCTCTGAAATCATATTGGTTGAAATCTCGACCATAAATAACCTTTCTGAGTCAATTTATAGGTCTAAGAAATTTGATTGGCTTGGGTAGACAGAATGATAGACAAAATTTATGCATTTGAAGGCCATGATTAAACACTGTATAATCCTTTCTTTCAGAAAAGGGAATAACTATAATGGACGAAATTTCAGATCAAAATTCAATAGTGTACTATTTCAGGTAAATCCGGTGCTATAGGTAAAAAAAACTAGTAAAATGAATATAACTCAGCCCGAACGGCCTAATAGTACTAATCGTCTTACGGTTATTCTAGTCTCATGGTCCCTTACCTACTGGGCTGCGATTCGACCTATTTTTCCTATAAATCCTATATTTTTGACGAATCCTCTAATTTGTCCTATATTTCGACTGCTTTTCCTATTTTACCTATATTTTATCGAAAAACAGAGAAATATAACTGATTTTATAAAAATATGAGAAAATAAAAGATTATTCAAAGAGTATTAGCCGAATTTTACACCGACAAGCTAGTGAGTACTGATAAAGTCAGTCTTTATACATTAAAAAAAGATCGAATATATATATATATATATGCACATGTATAGACGCTATCAGTTAATACACGTAAGACGGCGATATCTATTGTACGCAATACTATTTGTATTTTCACATCTTCGACGAATTTGCTAAGAAATTATTTAATTAAATCTTCTAAAGATCCAATAGTCAAAAGAATAAAACTAATGTATAGAAAATAATCATATGTTCTGCGAACCTTTTTTCGCAGTTTCACGTATGTACAAATGTGCGTATTCTTGTGATAAGTTTTAGCAGATAGATGCAACAGGTATAAAGGGGGTGATCAAAAAATCATCACTTTTTACTCACGCTAGAAATTTTATAATACGAAAGTCCCTATTACCTAGCTCACAAATGCGGTATCTATTCGTCTAAGTCTGATCCTTTTTTTTCGGTGTTTCCCGTAGGGCGATACTTGGCTCTCAGTACTAGACTCAGGTACTCCTTCATAGAAATCGCTGAAAAAAAGGAGCAGATCTAGACAAGCGGATGTCAGATTCGTGATCCAGGTGACAAGGACTTTCCTATTATGACATTTCTAACGTGAGTAAAAATTCATGATTTTCGAGCATCCTCTCTAACCCTTTGATTACGTGTCACATATATATATATATGTGCTGACTACTACATTCTGATACATTTCTAAAAGTGCTTAACCCTTTCAGGACCGTGGCACATTTGTTGTACCACCTATCTGAAGGGAGACCCAGCCCTTTCAGAAATAATTTTTTTTTCTAAGATCGCCATCAAAAAGATAGTTTATGAATGACACACCGATGTGAAAAAGATAAAAGCAAAATTGGTTCTGAAAGGGTTAAATATAACAAGAAAGTTTATTTTAGCATTTTGTATGATAAAAAACTATTTTATTCTAAATAAAAATTCCTTAATCAAAGGGTTAAATAAGCATTTATTTATTCATCAGATTTAATTATGAGAAAAGTATTTGTTTGCTTTTTCGCTATTTATTTTTGAAAGTTTACGATTCACTTCTTTTTTTGTTATTTACTGAAATGTGAATAAACTATATTATAATCGAAATTTCAAACGCCATTTGATTTATATGATTATTTTGATAGCAAAGAATTACGCAACTGTAAGTAAAGTGTGATCGTTTATTCTAATTCTATCAAAGGACAAATATGGAGTAATAAAACTAACAAAACTATATGTTTTCACAAAAATAATACATACCTATATTTTTGCCATTTTTTATGGAAAATCCTATTTTTACACAAAAATAATCCTCTAAGGATTCCTATTTTTTTGAAAATTCGCAATCGGAGGCCAGCTTACCTATGACCAAAATATCAGCTCAAAAACGATTTGCAAGTTGGGGATCATCCCTCGTTAGTTAACTATAGAAATTAATCTGATAAAATTCGATTACTTTAATACTAGCAATTTCTGATGTAACTTGACAATCCATAATTTCACAAGAATTGTCACATGAATGATTTAATGACGATTGAAGTGAAAAAAGATCACCAAATACTTGATCAACATAGTTAACCTTTCAAATACGTTTGTAAGGTTTTATATAAGCCATTTTTATCACGTTGTCTGATATTTGATAAAAAGACGTGTATATATTACTGTTGCATATGTTGGAGAAGAAAAACTGTGAGTATTACATGCTATTTGATAAAATCGGTACATAACTTCTTGTTTATTGAATTCATGTTGTACTAGCATTAATGATTAATTAAATATATTTCGCATGATTTTGAGCATACGTGGAGTTGTACGAATATATGTTGAAACACATGATGATATAAATTCGAAAAAGATTTCTTTCGCATGTTCTACAGGACCTTCATCTGTTTCGTCAACTTTATATGAATGATTTAAATCAATTCCATTCGATGTATTGTTATCTACAAGCAGAAAAAAAATTCTAGTTATATTTCAAGATAAAATATACTACATAAAAATGAGTTTCCAATATGAAAAATTGCGTCTATTAATTATAGCTAACAAGTCAATATCGGATGTGCCAATAAAGAAGATTCCATATTTCTTTCACACAAGAGTACAGAGGATATATTACTTATCAAAGTTATATACATAAATAAGGATTTATTATATAAATGGTGATTATGAGAATCTGCTTAGACAAATAAAATTATCTTACGTTGGACAGAATTAATAATACTAAGAATAATCATTGCTATTAGTTTAGCTAAAACCATGCGTGAAAATATTGAATTCCATGTTTCACGCACAATTATTTGCTTATTAGCACAAAATTGATAAAGTTCAGTTTTTTTGAGAATTTATTGATCAACATAAAATTCGATGATAACTGTTCCATGCTTTATCACGACATGATTCTGAACAATATAATTCAAACGAACAATACGGATATGACATAGGTGTAATAATTAGCCAATATTCTTCTATTTGTCGTTGCAGTTTCTCTAGCATACGTGATCATGTTGCTTCAAAATAAACTACTCGGTTAAGTAACAATGTTGTACATGTTGTGTATGGTGATGGAACTACCAAACAAAATGGTACTCATCATAATGAAATATTAAAATCAACAAATATTGCAAAAGAATGTGAAGCTTTGCATTAGATTAAGATCAATATGGTCAAAATATAATTATAAAACAAAAATAATTTTGTCGATCTAAAAGAAACTTGCATGATTTGCTTTTTTTCGGAATAAAAGATGAAAAATCATATATAATGTATTAACTTTCTTTTGAAAAGATGATTAATTCTATTTTCTTTTCGTATATTAATAGCATCAATCAGAATAATTGAATAGACGCATATGAAAATTCGCAGTAGAAAAATGTATTTTTTAGCATTTATTATTCGTATAAAAGTATACACAATCCAGTCTGTTGTAGATATATCGTTAAAACCAATGATTATTCTAGTAAAGTATATCTTACTTCTTACCAAAGTCTGTTGCTAATATTTGTTAATTTCATTCGGCAGCAGCAGTTTCTGCAATAGAACAGCTTGAGAGAGGATTTTTGAAATACACCCGCTAGTTTGAAAGAGCAGAAAAGGTTAGCTAGAAATCTAAACTTTGACAACTTTTGAGCAAAGTCTTCTAGTATTTTAAGAAAGGTTTGTTTGTTTACAAAATATTGATATGTCAAAAATTATGACTTTTTATATATTTTATTTTTTTGCGATTTTCGATCACGAAAAATTGATGGAAGACAATAAAATTTAGTACTGATGGGTAGAGCGGACGATGCCTAACAAAAACGTATATTTTATTCATTCACTACAAATTCTTTGAAAAAGTCAAGCCATTATAATATATAAACTTGATACTTTTTTCATACTGTTTTTGGAGTTTTTGTTTCTGTTATGCACTTTGTTTTGAGAGCCTAAAATAATCTTTATATAGTCTTACAGAGCATCCAAAGGCGCATCTTTGAGTGAAATACTATTTGTTCAAAAGTACTATGAAAGTCTCAAAAAGTCTATAATAATATTACTCACTACAGACCATAGTTTTTGACATTTTCACAAAATACACTTATTGCTTCTTTATGAAAAGATCATTACTTTAGATAAAAGACTTAAGTGAGTGTGGATGTTGAATAAAGACGATATTGACATACAGACCCACACCCTCGAACAATATACTAAAAAAATACGGCAATGAGCTGATTTCGAACAGAAGTGAGTAAAAGTTTGACATAAAAGCAATTAGCATTAAGGCAATATACAGAACACTATATAAATCCGTACTCTGAAGTGTTCGTCGCTATTTTTGCTCTCATATCATGATTCTGACACTCCAACAACGTTGAAACAAAGCTGACTCTTCACCGTTGTTCGTCTTGTTTTTTCTGTTTTCAGCACCTCAGTCACAATAAGCTAATAGTAGGAAATCGACTTGATTTTTATAACATTTATTTATTGATTAAATATGAAATGATGAAACAATAAGCAATATTGATTAGATATAAAACGATGAGACAAGCAGCGATATGGATTAAATATGAAGTGATGAGACAAGAAGCAATACAACAAAAGTTTTGTTTTAAAAAGTCATGATTTAGTGTTCATTCGATATCTATAGCTGGCTGAGAGGGATCTACTCGTGTTGATGATAAGCGACGAGCGATTTGTATCCATCCCACAATTTTTCGATACATACACCACCCATACCACACAACAAAACTAAGAACTACTGTCAATCCACCATACAATCCAAGCACAGTGGTGATTATGTAGAGTATTGTGTTGTGATCAATGTATTTGTATGAACACGAATGCGGAGCACACGAAGCGTAGTAGCTCGAATAATTACTTTTAATTCCCCAATCTTCCACGAATAAACTATCAACGAGGCTGCCTATGAGAGTATTCGAAGGATAAATACTAGGTATTGAAGCATTGAGCGGTTCGGCAATCCAAATAGTGGTATAGCGTGTCGATGCAATGTTTGTTAAGCTAAGAATACAGTTTGAATCAAAGAAACATTGTAGAGTAGACAGACGAATACCATCAACTGGGAAACAACCAGCCACCACACCAGGTAATACTATTTTGTTACTATTTGCATCAATATATAATGGTCGTGAGAAACTATCTAATGATGTAGTACATGAGTAATTATTCCCAAATGAATTACGTGGCACAGTGGCAACGACGTAATTATCCGCTGCAGTTGTGAGAGCGAATTGCCAATTTGTTTCAGGCACAACCAGCAGCTGATTTGCACGAAATGTTTCATAAATGAACGATTGAGTACGACGAAATTTGTCTGGTGTTTGAGTAATAAATACGGATGTAAGCGAATCAATCTGAGCTTGAAATGAGTTGAATGACATTGCTTCTAGAGTGACTAATTTATTGGTAAGAAATTCACTTGTGTCATTGTCGATAGATTGTTGTGCTAGCGAACATAATGATGCAAGAACACGAAACTGAATGCTAAGAAGCTGAAGATCCTGAAAAGTGGTCATGCCATCAAATCCCCACAGATAACCCCACCATTGTTGTGCAACGAAATCGCTAGAACATACCTGATGTAAACGAGGTGTAATCGAGAGAAATACATCTTGCTGAATAGAGGCTTGTGAACATAAACATGACAGACTTGACTTGTGTTGATCTTGCAGGTACGAAAATGTTGCTTGGGATGGCGAGAGAACTGTGATAGTGCGTGTTTGTTTGCTAAAACTTGTGAAGAAAATGATGATACCAAAAGCTAGAGACAACAAAATGATGTAGAGTCGACTAGGCTTTTTCGTATCGATATCATGGTCCGCTGGTACTTTTTCTTTGAAAACATCTATGTTCAACAGTGCATTTCGTGCATGGACTAATAGTAAACAACGCTGATTGATGCGCTCGGTGGCTTCTGGATCTAAAATGATAAAAGAAGTCGATTATTCACCTAAACAATCTTGCCTTCCAGGCTACAATGACTTAGTTTATTGAAGAAGGCAATACTCGCAGGAATTCCTTTTTTTACTTTTGTGATCGTTTGAGATTCTTGTTGCACACAAATATGAAAGCTTAGACTAGATGATTAATGTGCTGTACTGTTTTCTTGCAAGGGTGAAATGTCAGCTATATATTACATTGTGTCCTGAGAACTATAATCATGAAGTGATTGTACCAAGATTGTAGAAGTATTATCAAGCTAAAACATTTTTTTTCTAAGCTGGTAATTGAGCAATATTCTGATTAATACTTTCAAGAAAAATGAAGTCAAAGGAGATTCATCCTAGCCATACAAAATCAGAGATATTCTAGGTGTACGAATATACTATATTTACTCAGGGGTGGCGTCAGTTTTTGTATGACCTAAAATCGATTACATCGTCGTTATTGATTCTTCTATCTGTTCTACATACATACTTCTGGTAAATATGGATATAAAACGCTGTATTCAGTTTCTCCTTTTTATAACTATTTTCAAATTCATAAGTTTTATAAGAAAAAATAGTTTGAAAGAGAGCAGAATGAACATGCACTAATCCTTAGGAAGGATTGCATAGCTAGGAGCATACATAAATCTTTTCTGGTCATCTAGTAGTACTGAAGTAAGTCACAAATGTTACCCATAGATTACATCGAAACCCAAAACAACTGGTCTTGATTACTAAACTAAATAGTAGAAAAAGTCTAATAATATTTTCTTATTTGGGAAGCATCGCAACTTCCATGACTTCCCAGATCATGACAGCTCTGTATTTCATATCATCCATTATTTCACAACGGAAGATCTTCTGTTGCAAAATCGAAAAAATACTTGTGTCTTTTCAACAATTGCAGAGATAGCTCGTTTCCAGGAAAATAGATTTGTATTCCCTGCACTTCTATAGATCAATATTAAAGATTTGCAACAGTCGAAGTTGGAAACTACTGTAATTCTATAGATAGCAAAATAACGGTAATTATCTTTATCCTAAGAATACGAGTCTAGAAAAAAGTATCTGCTTCACTTCTGATACAATGAGATACAGGGTGAAGTATATAAATAATAAGTTTATGAACTTACCTAATCTATCGACGCCCTTACAACGATGAAAAGTACCCACAATCAGTTTTACACACGGTGGCAAAATCAGCTTTAATGCAACACTGAGGCCACCCAACAAACCGATGAGAACTGTAATGGCAGCAACAAAAGCATACGATTTTTCGTATGTGTATGTGCAACTATCAGGATTGCAGGTTTTATAGTAGGTGCTGTAGTCGCTGGATGATGTCCAGTTTTCGATAAACATGTTTAATACTAGTGATTCAAATGTGCAATGCGGCAAAAACCGACTGGGTAAATCTGGGTTGAGTGCTATAGTGTTGGCTCCACGTGGATCGATCGGCGCATAGACTCCATTGATGCCAAATAAACGCCAATCAAGCAGAAATTGAATACACGATTGGTTGAAGAGACAGTCAAGTGTTGAGAGTAGTAACGAATCTATGGGTGTACAACCCATATACATACCTGGAATAATGACGTTTGGTTGCACATAGACACCAATGCAAGCGCTAGCACTGCAATAGAACCCTTGCGGTCGAGTACATTTGCTGGATATGGCGCATGAGCAGACAGATCCAAAAGGATATATGTTTTGCAGGTACAATCGAACTTGCGTATTATGCGACGAAGCCTGTAGAACAGATACAAGACCTACGGGGTTGTAGAATTGATTATCCCGAATTGCCGTGCTCAGTTGAGAGAATAGAATCAGAAAAGAAGCTTGCGTTTCTTGTTGAAACTGTAGTGCTAGTTCGATCATCTTATTTTCGAATAATACACGTGGTATGAGATACACATTCACCAGTTTTGTGGCGCCAAAAACAGTTTTGGCATTGATAACAGTTGTACTGGCTGTTTCACACAATGTTTTCATCAGATAAAATAGACTAGTACCGGCATTTGCACGAAAATCCTCTGCGCTAGGAAGGAGAATGCCCGAAGTCGGGTTGACTGGCAGTAATTGAAAATAAAGTAACCAACGATCATCTCGGATAAAATCACTTGAGCACAACTGATGAAAATGAGGCGTAACAGTTATTATCTCATTATATGTCACAGACAGGCCGGTGCAAGGACATACGAGTGTCGATGAATACTGAGAGTACAGTTTTTCGAAAGTATCCAAAGAAGGTTGTTGTATGGTAACACTTATCGTGGTTACACTCAACATTGAATAACTGAAGAGAATGTACGCACTCATAAATGTCAGAAAAATATAGAGGCGCGTTGTGTGAACACCCAAATTCACGGTAGAAAAGAAAGTTTTGAACATATTAAATGTTCTGATTCGTTGACGAACTCGACGAACGAGACTTAGAAGGCGTTCTCCAATGCTTAGCACTAAAACGATTCAAACAGTTATCATCTGATGTCATTTATAAAAACAAGTCAATATAAGAACAAACAATTCCATATTCTCAAAGTTTCTTCTTTAGAAATATAGTAAATCAAATAAATCCTCAGTACGATTTTGTGAGAATGAAACAAATCAGGACTGTAAAAAAAGTTATCTACCTGCAGGATCATTTTCTATTGTAAGAACTGCATTACCTCGGCATTTAATTAGTAGACCACAAATGAATTTTACGAGGAGAGGAACAAGAATACCGAGTACTGTTGTGAGACCTCCGATAAGACTGAGCAGCATCGTCATTGCATAAAGAAGATTACCAGGTTGTGTATAAGTGTAGGAGCATGCTTCCAGATGGCATGCATTGTAGTAACTAGTGAAATTACTCGAATTTTGCCATGTTTCGACAAAAAGCTGTTCGAACAAAGTATTCACGGTTGTATTGACTCGAAAGCTAGATGCAGCAGCCGCATTGAGTGGGATGATCGCTTGTGATACACCAATGAGACTGAGGCATGAACGATTGTAAAAACACTCCAGTGTCGACAGAAGCATTGAATCATGAGGCAGGCATCCAACCAATATACCTGGCACAACAAGTTTAGGTGGTGGCGAAGGTAGATATGGCGATAGCTGAGCGTTTAGAGGGCGGATGGCATAGCTGTAGTAACCAGCTTGAAAAGCACAGTTCGACATGAGCTGACAATTGCAATAAGTATTGTTCGGATTCGAGGAATTGCTGATCATATAATTCCCAACCGCATAGTTTCCGCGCTCGACGTAGTAAATTGATGACAATGGATTATAGATAAGGTAATAATTGGTATTCAAAGCTGACATAATTCCACTGTTAAAAGTAACTAGGGATACCAGCTGATCGATGTACTGCACATTCGCTACTGTTGTCGTTTGCATTTGTTCGACAAGTGCTACAACTTGAGCCTCGAATACTTCACGTGATACAGCTTGACTGCTAACCATTTGTTGCGCCAGAAATTGATTTAGAGCACTATTGATAGCTGATGCCGCTGTTTGACACAACAATGCCAAGATCTGAAACTGCGACATAGCCATCAGACGAAAATCTAATGGATAAAATCGAGACATATTTGTTTTGAATAGCGATGAAATGAATTCTTGAGAGATAAATTGGCTTGAACACACTTGATGGTAACGTGGATCAAAGAACATAAATTGATCATAGCGAATATTGGTTTGTGAACAAGGACAAACGAGAGTATTCGGATACTCATCGCTCAGAGATTCAAATTGATCTATCGAAGGTGATGTGACAGTTACGACGTGTGTTTGCATGTTCGACGTAGCAAACAAGGTGATAATGGCAACCGAGATACTCAGGAGCATAATATACAATCGAGTTGCTAACAACTGATTGTCGATTGTCAAAGAGTTATCGGTTTCGTACAAGTTAAACTTGCCGAGCCACACATCAAGACGCTTCCAAATCATCATTACAAACCTCACTACTGCAATTATTTTTCAAGAACTCATTTTCTTTTATTGCAACAGAAGACATGATCAGAGAGAAATACAAAGAGATCTAAAAAAAAAGTTGAATCGTATCTTCCAGCTGTCTTTGGAAGTGAGCTGAGCGTTTTTGTTGTGTTGTTTAAATGAGTTCTACAGAGTCAGTGAATATTAAAATATCATAGTTCAATTAAAAAAGTCCGTGAATAGTGCATTGTATAATTAACTTTTGAAAAGTTAGGGAATATTATAGTAATCTAACTGACAAAAGATATAGATGTGATTTGTTAAAAAATATATAATAAATTAGCAATTTGTTTTAGTAGTGGTCTACTGATTTCGACGTTTTTTTTTACTCATGAATACAATTTGAGATGATGTGAATGACTTTTGGCATGAATTTATCGTTGATTACCATTGGGAAGGCAAAAAAATGTTGATTTTATGTTCATGTTCTACCAAAACAGACGCATTGCTCTGCTCAATTTGATCATTATATTATTCACTGACTTTCAAAACTCATTTAAACAATATCATAGAAACACCTAGATCATTTTCCAAAACAGTTGTTAGATACTATTCAGTTTTTTCCTAATCCCTGACTATTTCTTTCGTATATATCATGCTTTTTCTTACAATAAATGGAAACACGCCTTGCAGCTGTTCCAAAGAAAAACGTTCGAAGTCAGTATTCTAGTATTTGTATCAACAAGATGTCATTGAAGTTCTAAAATAATTCTAATATTTATGATTTCACCATTCAGTGAAAATTATTTTTTTAGACTGATACAGAATATTGGATATATCCAATACAATTTTATCAGAAAGCCAGAAGTCTATATCTTGAACTATGAATAAGACACTTTAACTTTCACATGTATTTTTTAATTTTCTCTAATTATCTCAAATATTATTCTGAAAAAAATAAAAAAGAAACACATAACAACTTATCAGTACTCCTGCATCTGATTATTACCACGATCAGCGATTAGCTTCGATACTTCTTGATGTAGTATTTTATCCCTAACAACAACATCAAAGATCCTATAAAAAAAACATTTATAAAATACTTAGATTTGCATCGTATGTAGAGTATCGAATGATATGCAACTTGTCCTTCACTCTTCTCATTCTGAGTGTGTCGATAGACACACTACTCTTGAGAGAAAATTAACTTTCAATGTCAAAATGTGGTTTATCGACATGATCATTGATTTTGACGAAAAGGTTTTATTTTTGAATTTCATGCTGAACGTGCACGTAAATAGGTCTATTCATTCATGAAACATTATGAAACTTTATCAATAAAGAACAAAATTTATATTGTTGTCATATATTTTATCAATAATCACAACTATTACTGTGGTATTATTATATTAGAACCTTGAGAGTTGATCGCGTTGTTAATGATAAATCATTCGATGAGATGTGCGAATAAACGATCACAAAAAGAATATAGAAAGTAAAAATTATATTTCAATTAATATTAATCATGTTAAAGAGTCGATTGTATTTCACTGTGTCGAATATCACAGCATGGAAGCAGCTCTTTTATTGAAACATAAAAAAGTCTATCTCCAAGATAAGATATTTTGATTGCTATTAGAAAAAAAGTTAATAAACACAACTCAATATAGAATTATTTAAAAATTTTGAGAAAATCTATGAAACTTTTCATTTGCAATAAAACTATTTATAAGTTGATAAACTATCAGCAAAACAAATAAATAAATTTGTCATAGATTTTATCAATAATGATTTTTGATGATACAAACAATAATAATGATTCCTATTAGTTTACTTTTGATGCGATGCGGAGCAAAGCATTTATGTAGTGCTTTGTGAGTTTTTAAATTTAAAATTCGAGATAATCAAAACGAAAAGCGAAAGAAAAAGTTAGATGCGACTTCTTTCAACATACGATAGTTTAAATTCTCGATTTTGATAGTATAAATTCCACTTTATTTTTGAGGGTGTGGGTGTGCGTTTTGATATCACCCATTACAGATGCCCACACCCACCCATTCCATCAATTTCCGGCAAAATCCCTGAGGAAACTCACCATTTCCAGGCGGGACCCACCCGGAAAATGCCAGGAATCCGATTGAGAAGTGAGGTAACCGTATTCGGCTGCCAGTTTTGACATGTTCCTGTCGATTCCGGTCCAAGCCAGATAAATCCGATCATCGGATCCGTTCAACGGGAATACTGCTTCCATGAAATCTCCGGAATATCACGAAACCGGCCATTTCCGTGCCGGATTGTTCAACCTGGATTATATATTGTTGTTTTTTGTGAAAACCAGGAAGCAGAATATGAATTTTCTCAATTGATAAGCCTTATTTGTCAAGGTAGAAACTTATCAGATGGAATAGAAACATTGAAATATATATTACAAGAAATTAAAAACTTTTTCGTAGGTATAATATCATGTAGAATATATTGAATTGATTGTTTCATGAGTTTTGGATCAAATATAATGTTTCTATTTCAACATTTAAATTACTTGATACTTTTTTCAACTCTTTGAAATACAACATCAATTCCATGGAACAAGAAGCAATTAAAAATGACTTTTATGAAGAGAAAGAAGAAATCAATGAAGTAAATTATAACAACGTTCTTTGTGAAATTATGTAATATATCATTCTGTTTTAGATCAAAATACAATTTGATTCATTCTTGTAAGTTTATTTATCTCAAATTAGATACATAATGATTAAACTATAATTTTATCTTTTCAGAACTAAACATTAAGAAACAAAAGTGAATTCTAATTAGTTTTCTTTCATTTAATTTATAATTTAATATTGTTTTTCTGTTTTTTAATAGAAAGAAGAGATTGAAAATAATGTTCCACACAATGAACGTGGTCATAGTCAAAAAATGATAATCTTCTTGATGTTGAAAAACATTAATTTTAAAATTTAATCAAATGATATAGTTATAGAAGCAGTTATTTTTTCTTTTATTTCATAGTAAAGTAGTACAGATACATATTTGCCATCGTTATTAACTATTATTTAGTTTCTATTCTTTTGTTAGATTTTCTATATATTTGAATGTTAGTTTATCATAAAATAAAACGAATAAAGATAAGATGAAATCAAGTATTCAGTTAGTAATGAAAGTAAAAACTATTGCTTCTAATACAACTGAACTATACTAATTATGTTCTATTAATAGACATATTTCATGATATCATCACTTAATTCGTCAGTTATATTTCCGAATCAGAACATTGGAAGAGATAATTATTTCTGGATGATATTAATTCAAAATCATCTTAGATCAAAATTATATCAACGTTATGTTAATGCAATATTTCAAAATTATTTAGAATTTCAGTTGTGTGTTATTTGGTTATTAAATGTATTAAATAGCAAAGATAATAATCATGGTTATATATCTTATAGAAGTATAATTGAACAAAAACAATATCCACGTATAAATCAATTAAAAATGTCTTTAACAATTGAAGAATTATATGAATATTATCTTAATAGAAATAAATATTTTCATAAAGAAATTATTTTATTATTATTATTTAATTGGATCAAAACGTTTATTAAGTATCGATTTATTTCCAATATATTTACATTGTACACGAAATCATGAATATTGTCCTATTCAACAATATTTTAACTATGAAACTGATTCAAATAGTTTAATAGGCAAATGTGTTCGATTATATTCCATTTCATCGATATATATTCTTTGTATAAAAGGAATATTACAATCGATAATATCTGGAATTTATGAAATTTTATATCGTATTAAATTGGATAAGAATGATAAATATTTATCATATGACAATAAACGTTGTAATAAAACTGAAAGTTTGAAAACATTTTTCAAGGTTATTTTTATGCATTAGCTGATTATGGTTCTGATTGTGAATGTCATGGAAAAATAATGAACTATAATTGGTTTAATCAAGCAATGGGCACAATAAAAGTATTCAATTTATCCAATATTTATTTTGGATTTCGAACTAAATATGATTATAGTTATCATAATATTTTATTTGATTATATACAATTAAATATTGTTGAATAAGATTGTTTTTATCATGTAAAATTGATAAATCTAATAAATAATCTATATTTAAATTGTCTTGATTTTGTTTTCATAGTTATGTTATATTCATACAGTTTCTAAGATTTAGAATGTTTCTTTTTTTTATCATATAAGTACAGAATTCAATTACTAAAAATAAGAGGAAGATTGTTCAAATCGATCTTATGTGAAGTTAATGTTTTAGTAACTACGCTTCAGAAAAAACATCTGATGCAATCTCAGAATAAAACATGAAATCTTTGTGTTATAAATAAGATGTAGTTAAGAATACACCTTTTTGTTCTGTAAATAATTATATTTGTTTATCTGTTCATGATAAACATATTTTTCTTATCTTTGAAAAAACTGCACAAATGCAAGCCAGGGTGTGGGTGTTAGTATGGGCAGCTGTAATGAGTAATATCAAAGTACACACCCACACCCTCGAAGTCGTTCGAAAATTTCATATCACAACAAGCAATCAATGTTGACGATATGGATGTGAATGAGGATATATTCAGTTTTACATATCTACATCTTTGCCCACATCCACACTCTCTGCATTATCATATTGTTTAGTTTGGTGAACAAATTTGGAATGATGTTTTACCAAAAAATTGATAAAGAAATTTAATTATGTGATTTAGTTTTAGTTGTGAGTTTCTTTTCTTCGTTTTAAAACTTTATTTTAGTTATCATTTTCATGGTTCAGCTGTACAAATTCTTCCTCAATTATTATCTACAAAATCTTAAATATAAATTTATTTTTAATAAAAAAAATGAATTTAAATATTAAATATGAATATATTTATCATGAAAATAAAATTTATCGTTGATTAGCATCGAGACAACAACAAAATGTTGATTTTATGTCCATGTTCTAGTAAGGCAGACGCATTGCTCTTCTCAATTTGATCATTATATTATTCACTGACTTTCAAAACTCATTTAA